>PVJN01033694.1:0-23275 GCA_004026805.1 Lasiurus borealis | reverse complement strand
AAAAAAAAAAAAAAAAAAAAAAAAAAAAAAAAAAAAAAAAAAAAAAAAAAAAAAAAAAAAAAAAAAAAAAAAAAAAAAAAAAAAAAAAAAAAAAAAAAAAAAAAAAAAAAAAAAAAAAAAAAAAAAAAAAAAAAAAAAAAAAAAAAAAAAAAAAAAAAAAAAAAAAAAAAAAAACAAAAAAAACCCAGGCCCAGACGACTTCAGACTTCATAGGAGAGTTATACCAAACATTCAAGGAAGAACTATAACTTATCCTCCTCAAACTATTCAAAAAATTCAAGAGGAAGCAACACTTCCAAGCTCATTCTATGAAGCCAGCATCACCTTAATACCAAAACCAAATAAAGACAACACAATTAAAGAGAATTACAGGCCAATATCCCTCATGAACATAGATGCCAAAATCCTTAACAAAATTCTAGCAAATTGGATCCAGCAGTAGTACATCAGAAAGATCATACACCATGACCAAGTAGGATTTATTCCAGGAATGCAAGGATAGTACAATATTCACAACTAAATAAACATGATACATTACATAAACAAATTGAGAGATAAAAATCACATAGACATATCAATTGATGCAGAAAAAGCATTTGACAAAATACAACACCCTTTCTTGATAAAAACCCTCAACAGGTGGGAATAGAAGGATCATACCTCAACATAATAAAACCCACAGCCAACATCATACTCAATGGGCAAAAGCTAAAACCATTTCCTCTAAGAACAGTAACAAGTCAGGGATGACCACTCTCACCTCTCCTGTTTGACATAGTATTGGAAGTATTAGCCATTGCAATTAGACAAGAAGAAGAAATAAAAGGCATCCAAATTGGAAAAGAAGAAGTAAAGCTGTCCTTATTTGCATATGACATTATATTGTACATAAAAAACCCAAAAGACTCCATCAAAAAACTAATGGACTTAATAAATGAATTCAGCAATGTAGCAGGATACAAAATTAATGCCCAAAATCTATGGAATTTCTATACACCACTAGTGAACTTACAGAAAGAGAGACTAAAAAGCAATCCCACTTACAATTGCACCAAATAAATTAAGATACCTAGGAATAAACTTAACCAAGAAAGTAAAAGACCTCTACGTGGAAAACTACAGGACACTGAAAAAAGAGATAGAGGAAGACATAGACAGATAGAAGAGCATAGCATGCTTATGAATTGGGAAAATCAACATCATTAAAATGTCCAAAGCAATCTATAGATTCAATGCACTCCCCATTAAAATATCAACAGCATATTTCACAGACCTAGAAAGAACTCTCCAAAAATTCATCTGGAATAAAAATAAGACCCCTAATAGCCACAATAATCTTAAGAAAGAATAACAAAGTAGGTGGTATCTTAATACCAGATTTCAAGCTATGTTACAAAGACACTGTTCTCAAAACAGCCTGATACTGGCATAAGAATAGACATATAGACCAATGGAATAGAATAGAGAATCCAGATATTGACCTAAATCACTATGCTCAATTAATATTTGATAAAGGAGGAATGAACATACAATAGAGTCAAGACAGTCTCTTCAATAAATGATGTTGGGAAAATTGGACAGATACATGCAAAAAAAATGAAACTAGACCACCAACTTACATCATACACAAAAATAATCTCCAAATGGATACAGGATTTAAACATAAGACGGGAAACCATAAAAATACTAGAGAAATCCACAGGCAGCAAAATCTCAGGCATATGCTGAAGGGTCTTCTTCACTGATACTGCTCCTAGGGCAATGGAAGCTAAAGAGAAAATAAATAAATGGGACTACATCAAAATAAAAAGCTTTTGCACAGCAAAAGAAACCATCATCAAAACAACCAGAAAGACCACTGTATTGGAGAACATATTTGCAGATGTTATCACTGATAAAAGGTTTAATCTCCAACATCTACAACCAACTTATACAACTTAATAAAAGGAAGATAAATGATCCAAAAAAGTGGGGGGAGGGAGGATAATGGACCAACATAAAATCTTTTCAAAAGAAGACAGAAGGAAGGCCAAGAGACACATGAAAACATGCTCAAAATCACTAATTGTCTGAGAGATGCAAATCAAAATGACAATGCAATACCATCTCACACCTGTCAGAATGCCTATCATCAACAAATCAATAAATGACAAATGTTGGCAAGGATGGGGAGAAAAAGGAACCCTCGTGCACTATTGGTGGGAATGCAGACTGGTGCAGCCACTCTGGAGAATAGTATGAAGTTTCCTCAAAAAACTAAAAATGGAACACCCATTTGACCTAGTAAAACCACTTCTAGGAATATATCCCCAAAACCTAGAAACATCAATCAGAAAGGATATATGCACCCCTCTGTTCATAGCAGCACAATTTACAATAACTAACATTTGTAAACAGCCTAGGTGCCCGTCAGCAGATGAGTGGATCAGAAAACTGTGGATTACTATGCTGCGCTAAAAAAAGAAGGAATTTGTACCATTTGCAACAACACGGATGGAACTGGAGAGCATTATGCTAAGTGAAATAAGCCAATCAGAGAAATATAAGCATTACATGATCTCACTCATTTGTGGAATATAATAAACAACATAAACTGATGAACAAAAACAGTTCCACAGACAGAGAAACATTGATCAGACCATCCAAACTCAGAGGGAAGTTAAGGGAGGGTGCGGGTAAGGAGGAGAGATCAACCAAAGAACTTGTATGAATGCATATGGGCCTAACCAATGGACACAGACAACAGGGGTTGAGGGCATGAGTGGGGGTGGATGGAGGGTAATGGGGGAATAAGGACACATATGTAATACCTTAATCAATAAATAAAAAGAATAGGCATCTAAATTGGAGAGGAGGAAGTAAAACTCCCATTATTTGCAGATGACATGATATTGTACATAGAAAACCCTAAAGACTCCACCAAAAAACCCCCACTATATTTATTAAATGAATTTGGCAATGTTTCAGGAAACAAAATCAACACCCCAAAATCTATGGCTTTTTCATACACTATAATGAATTCTCCAAAAGAGAAACTAAACACACAATCCCATTTACCATTGCAACAACAATAACAAAAAATTAAGATAGTTAGATATAAACTTACGCAAAGAGACAAAAAACTATATGATGTTTAAAAAGAAGACATAAACAAGTAAAAGAATATATACTGTGTTCATGGATTGGTAGGATCAACATCCATAAAATATCCATACTACCCAAGTCAATCTACAGATTCAATGTAATCCCTATAAAAATACCAATGGCATATTTTACAGACCTAGAACAAATACTCCACAAATTTATATGGAATCAAAAAAGAACCGAAATACCAATCTTAAGAAAGAAGAACAAAGTTGGAGGAATCACCATACCTGATATCAAGTTGTTCTACAAAGCAACCATAATTGAAACAGCCTGGCAGTGGCACAAAAATAAGCATATAGATCATGGAACAGAACAGAGAACCCAGAAATTGACCCAAGCCATTATGCTCAACTAATATTTGAGAAAGGAAGCAAGAGCATACAATGAAGTCAAGATAGTCTCTTCAGCCAAAACCGGTTTGGCTCAGTGGATAGAGCATCAGCCTGCGGACTGAAAAGTCCCAGCTTTGATTCAGGTCAAAGGCATGTACCTTGGTTGTGGGCACATCCCCAGTAGGGGGTGTGCAGGAGGCAGCTGGTCGATATTTCTCTCATTGATGTTTCTGATTCTCTATCCCTCTCCCTTCCTCTCTGTAAAAAAATCAATAAAATATATTTTTAAAAAAGATAGTCTCTTCAATCAATGGTGTTGGGAAAATTGGACAGGTACATGCAAGAAAAAGAGAGAGAGAGAGGGAGGAAGGGAGGAAGAGACAGAGGGAGGAAGAGAGCGAGAGAGGGAGAGAGGCAGAGAGGAAGGAAGGAAGGAAGGAAGGAAGGAAGGAAGGAAGGAAGGAAGGAAGGAAGGAAGGAAGGAAGGAAAGAAAGAAAGAAAGAAAGAAAGAAACCAGGCCACTAATTTACACCCCACATAAGGATAAACTCAAAATGAATAAAATACTTAAATGTAAGTCATGAAACCGTAAGAACCATAGAAGAAACCATAGGCAGCTAAATATCAGACATCTGTGGTGGTAATATGTTTACAGATACAACTCCTAGGACACAGAAAACTAAGGAGAAAATAAACAAATTGGACTACATCAAAATAAAAACCTTCTGCACAGCAAAAGAAACCTTTAACAAAACGAAAAGGAAGCTCACTGTATGGGGGGGAACATATTTGGCAAAGACATCTGATAAAGGGAGAATATCCAAAATAAACAAGAAACTCATACAACTTAACAAAAGGAAGACAATACAATTAAAAAATAGGCAAGGACGTAAATAGACACTTCTTCAAAGAGGACATACTGAGGGCCACGAGACATATGAAAAAATGCCTAAAGTGTCTGATCATCAGAGAGATGGAAATTAAGATGACAAATGGGGTATCACCTCACACCTGCCAGAATGGCTATCATGAACAAATCAACAAATGATTAAGTGGAGAGTATGTAGAGAGAAGGGAACACCCATGCACTGATGGTGGGAATGCAAACTGGCATAGTCACTATGGAAAAGAGTATGGAGGTTCCTTAGAAAATTACAAATGGATTTGTCAGTTGACCCAGCGATCCCACTTCTGGTAGTATATCCCAAGAATCTAGAAATACCAATCAGAAAGAATACATGCACCCCTACGTTTCTAGTAGCACAATTTACAATAGCAAATAACTGGAAACAGTCCAAGTGCCAATCAGTAGATGAGTGAATAAAAAATCTGTGGTACATTTATATCACGGAATACTATTCAGTAGTAAAAAATAAGAATCTCTTATCCTTTGAGACTGCATGGAGGTACCTGGAGAGTATCATGCTTGGTGAAATAAGTCAGTTAGGGAAAGAGAGATATCATATGATCTCACTCATATGTGGAATCTAAGTAATAAAATAAGCTGATTAATAGAGTGGATCCAGAGACATGGAAGCATGGAACAGAGTGTGGAATCTCAGAGGAAAGGCAGGGAAGGTGGTAGGTACACAACCAAAGACCTTGAATGCATATATGCATAATCCTTGGACCCAAACAATAGGATGCTAAAAGCCTGGGTCTGAGAGTGGGTGAAGGGGGTGGTGAGGTGGCGAGCTGAAGGGGTTCAATGGGTGAAAAAAAGGGGAACATATGTAATACTTTCAACAATAAGGAATTATTTTTTAAAAAAGATTTTGGGGAAGAGGGGAATGACTACAGTTTATAGACACTTATAAGGAAGGAGAAAAATGAAAAGATAAGAAATATAAAGAAAAAAAATGAAGAAGAGAGATCAAATAGTACTAAATTTAGAAAGTGAAACAAGTTAAGAAATTAGTACCAGAAGAAAAGAAAAAGAGAAAAAAATTAAAAATTAGTAGTAAAATAAAAACAAAGAGAAAGGGAAAATGAATATGAGCAGGGAAGAGGAAATTAGATCTATGAACAAAACAACAGAGACTAGAATAAATCAATGAGGCAGATAGGAAGATCAATTTTAAAAAGGGAAAAAAAGAAAGGAAAGAGAAAAACTATAATAGAGAAAGGAGAAGAAAAATGGGAGAAAAAGGAGAAGAGAGGAGGAAAAAGTTCTAAAAAATAAAAGAAATAAGACTGAAAAAAAATTAAAGTGAAGTGTCATTTGCTTCAGCTGAGTTTTAATGCTTTGTGGGCGCTGACTTAGGTCCCCACTCTTCTGTCTGCCAATTCTGGACTTCCTGTTAGACAGTGTCAGGCACTGTCTTTTGGCTTTTAGCATCCTGCTTAAAGCTCCAAGTGATCCAAAGGGGTCCACTGTTTGTATCTGTCTCCACAGGCCTTGACTTCAAGCATGAGGAGCCATTCTACCCGCTTTGCCTTCCCAACAGGTGTCAGTCTTAATCACTTAAGAGTCTGTCTCTGATAGGGCTTTAGGTGGAGTTGGTGTTGTTTTGCTTTCAAGGAATATGATGGGTACTTTTTTCTGTTCCAGAGCTACTTCTCCAGGAGTGGCTCAAAATATTACTCTGCCCTTGATTGAACAGAGGTCGTTGTAGAGACAATGGGGTCAGCTAGGACCTTGGAGTTTTTATCGGCCTGGTTCTGAGAATAGTGGGGTGACTGGCACTCCAATCACTGAGGGCTCCTTGAGACTGTTCACACTTCTAAGCTAGCCTCTGTCTTTGTTTCCTCAGTAAAGCTCAAAATGCAGGCTATGGCAGGCTGTATCATCTAGGGTAGAGTGTTTTGTTTCCTTTACCTGCCCTCTGGGTGTTTGGAGGAGATAACACATCCCAGAGAAAATGGCCCTTTGGTTTGGAAACTTATGATCAACTCAATGCAGGACTCCTGGTTACTGTTTTTTTCAGGTCTCCCAGCCCTGCTTCCCTCCCCCACTTGCCCTCAGGCACCTCAAGACCCTGTGCCAATGCCTCAGGTGTATAGTTGCAAATGGAAAACTCCTGTGTTTTGGGTTTAGCGATGGGGGAAATAAAGAATAAAAACTGCAGCTTTCTCCCCAACTGACTCTGTTCTGCTGGGTCTAGTAGATTCTGCTGGCTAGACTCCATAGCTGCTTAGATGATAGGGGTACTGCAGGTCAAGCCATGGCAAGTCCATAAGTGACACGGGTTGCTCCACAGCCACTAAGCGCAGGTGTGCATGCTCCAAGGAACCACCATATTGCTACCTTATCTTTCCTAAATGTCCCCAGGTGCCTTCTGCTCTTCCTTGAATTTCTCAGCTGGACCACAGTGGGATATTCCAGGGAAATTCTCCAATTTAGTTGTATTCTAGCCTGGATCTAGGACTGTTAGGGTCAAAATGCTCGCCGCTCAAAGGAAGGCTCCAAGAGACGTTCTCATGCAAAGAGCAAAGGGTTTATTCACCAGCATGCTGGGGCTCACAACATACTCTGAAAGCAGAGCAGAGGCTGAGAGCCCCGATTCCATACAAAGCTGAGCTTATATACTATGTAACAAGCAACAGGGTTATACAAGGTCAACACAGAGTTTTATTTCCTCATACCTGCACACATCTCACAATCTACAGACTCCGCATATTTCTGGTTACCATGGGGTTACGATAACGGGATGTAACTGATGGTTATCTCTGGGTTAGTTTCTGGAGACATCTGGACCATGTCTCCTGTTGCAATTTTGCTACAGACTGTCTTGTTACACAAGATTATCAGCCTGCACCTGGATTACAGCATCCTGGGAGTTTATGCTCTGTTCTCAACCCTGAGATTGTAATTACAGGATGTAACTGGGGGATATAATTTTAAGCCGAACTGTGTTAACTCCGGCCCAATCCTGATTTTTGCAACCTTACAGGACAAGGTACCTGAGAGGTCTGCCTATTCAGCCACCATTTTCTTCCCTTATCTGCAATTTTAAACGATAGCTTAGTTAGATACAGTAGTTTTGATTTTAGACCCTTGCCTTTCATTACTTTGAGTACTTCGTGCCACTCCCTTCTGGCCTGAAGTATCTATTGAGAAGTAAGTTGACATTCTAATAGGAACTCCTATATAGGTAATTTTCTCTCTCTCTCTCTTGCTGCCTTTTCTTTGTGTTTAACATTTGCCTTTTTAATTATGATGTGTCTAGGTGTGGATCTCTTTGGGTTCATCTTGATTGGGACTCTCTGTCCTCCTGAATTTGTGTGATGTTTTCCTTCACCAGGTTATGGAAGTTTTTTGTCATTCTTTAAACAGGTTCTCTGTTCCTTGCTCACCCTATTTCCCTTCTGGCATTCCTATAATGCAGACATTTTTATGTTTTATGTTGTCTCAGAGCTCTCTTAAGCTTTCTTTGTGCTTTTAATTTCTTTGTTCTATTTGCTGCTCTAATTGGGTATTTATTTCTACCTTGCCTTCCAAATTGCTGATGTGATTCTCTGCTTCATCCAATCTACTTTTAATACCTTCCACTGTGTGCTTTTTTAAATACATATATAAATTTATTTCAGAGAGGAAGAAAGAGGGGGGGAAACATCAGTGATGAGAATCATTGATTGGCTGCCTCCTGCATGCCCCTTACTGGGGATTGAGCCCACAACCTGGGCATATGCTCTTGACTGGAATTGAACCCAGGACCCTTTAGTCTGCAGGCTGATGCTCTATCACTGAGCTAATTTGGCTAGGGAATCACTGTATTCTTGATGTAAGATCAAGCTCTATATCAGCAGTTCTCAGCCTGGGGTTGTGACCCTCAGGTTGAGAACTGCTAGCAGGGTTGCCTAAGACCATTGGAAAACAGATATTTACATCACAATTCATAACAGTAGCAAAATTACAGTTATGAAGTAACAAGGAAAATAATTTTATCAATGGGGATCACCACAACATGAGGAACTGTATTAAAGGGTCATGGCATTAAAAAGGTTGAGAACCACTGCCTTAGACTGTCAAATAAAAAAAATGACAACAGCCGAAACTGGTTTGGCTCAGTAGATAGAGTGTAGGCCTGCGGATTGAAAGGTCCCAGGTTCGATTCTGGTCAAGGGCATGTACTTTAGTTGCAAGCACATCCGGGATGTGCAAGAGGCAGCTGATCAGTGTTTCTCTCTCATCAATGTTTCTAGTTCTCTGTCTCCCTTCCTCTCTGTAAAAAATCAGTAAAATATATTACTAAAAAATGACAACAGCCAACACAGCAAAAGGCATCTGGTATAAATGAATACATTTTATAGCTATTTTTTCTGTGTTTTTAAAAAATCTTTATTGTTGAGATTTTTGCAGATGTCCCTATTTTGCCTCTCTATAGCTCCCCTCGATCCAGTTCCCACCCCACCCCAGGCCTTTGCCACCCTATTGTCTGTGTCCATAGGTAATGCATATATGCATATAAGATCTTTTTTTAAAAGGAAAAGTCAAAGGATGCTTGTCCAGAGTTGTGTATTATTAATCAGTATTATACAATTTTATAATAGAGTTTATGTTAACTTACTTCATTTTAGTATTACACATTGTAACCACTCTGAAGTTTGCTGTTCTTAGCAATGACAACAACAAGTAACTGAAGATATTTATTTTTTAAAAATGTCATATTGGTAGTGTGAAAGACTGGATTTCAAACCCCTATTTTCCAACTCTGAATGGAAAATGATAGTCATAAATGGTCAGTAAAATAGAATAAAATCCAGTCAGCATTAATTTATTCTTTCCTTTTTTTTCCTGAAGAGTAACACTGACATTTGATAAGATGTAGTGAACAGAGGCTTCAAAATGAAGAGAGCTTCCCTTGTACTTCTTGGTAACTTTGGTGGCCCATGTGCTCCCCCACACTGGGCAGTGAGGCTAGTCCTCATGTGGAATGTCCATTTTCCATTGATTTTGCATCATTATTCCTTTTTTTATTCCTTATTATTTAAAGTATTATGTCTCCCTTATCTCCCCATCAACCCCTCCATGGCCATTCCCACTTTCCAGCACATGCCCCCACCCTGCAAGATGTTCCCTCTGAGAATTATTAGTCTGTTCTATTTCCATGCCTGATTCTATTTTATTCACCAGTTTATTCTGTTCATTATATTTCTTACTCATTTATTTTGATTTTTAGATTCAATTTTTGATCAGTATGTATTTGTTGCCATTTTATTGTTCAGATTTTTTTTCCTTTTTCCTCTTCTTAAAGAATATCATTTAGCCAAGACTGGTTTGGCTCAGTGGATAGAGTGTCGGCCTGCGGACTGAAAGGTCCCAGGTTCGATTTCGGTTGGGGGCATGTACCTTCCTTGTGGGCACAACTCCAGTAGGGGGTGTGCAGGAGGCGGCTGATCAGTGTCTCTCTCATCGATGTTTGATTTTCTATCCCTCTCTCTTCCTCTCTGTAAAAAATCAATAATATATATATATATATTTTAAAATAATACCATTTAACATTTCATATACAGGTAAATAACAGCTTTCTTGGGTAGAGTAATCTTGGTTGTAGGTACTTGCTATTCATCACTTTGAATATTTCTTGCTACTCCCTTCTGGCCTACATAGTTTCTGTTAAGAAGTCAGCTGACAGTTGTATGGGCATTTCCTTGTAGGAAACGAATTGTTTTTCTCTTGCTGCTTTTAAGATTCTTTCTTTGTCTTTAGCCCTTGGCATTTTAATTATAATGTCTTGGTGTTGTCTTCTTTGGGTTCCTCTTGTTTGGGATTCTTTATGCTTCCTGGACTTGTAAATCTATTTCTTTAATCAGATAGGGGAAGTTTTTTGTCATTGTTTCTTCAACTAGGTTTACTATATCTTGCTCTCTCTTCTTCTGACACTCCCATAATTCAGATGTTGGTATGCTTGAAGTTGTCCCAGAGACTCCTTACACTGTCTTCATATTTTTTTATTCTTTTTTCTTTTTCCTGTTCAGGTGTTCTTTGCTTCCTCATATTTCAAATAGTTGATTTGATTCTCAGAATCCTCTACTATTGAATCCTGTATATTATTTTTTAATTTCAGTCAGTGTATGCTTAAATATTTTGAAAATTTCAGGGGCTATTTGAGGTCTTTGTGGCTCTCTATTATTTGTTCTAGTTCTATGAAAAAATATTGTTATTCTGATAGGAATTATGTTGTATCTATAGATTGCTTTGGATAGTATGAACATTTTTAAAATTTAAATTATTTATTTTTTAAAGTATTACATGTCTCCTTTTTCTTGCATTGACCTCTTCCTGGCCGTTCACACCTCCCAGCACATGCCCTAGTGTCTGTGTCCATTGGTTATGCCTATATACATGCATACAAGTCCTTTGGTTAACCTCTTACCCCTACCACCTCTGCCTTCCCTCTAAAGTTTGATGGTGTGTTCAATGCTTCTCTGCCTCTGGATCTACTTTTGTTTATCAGTTTATGTTTTTCATTATATTCCATAAATGAGTGAGATCATGTGATATTTATCTTTTTCTGACTGGCTTATTTCACTTAGTGTAATGTTTTCCACATCCATCTATGCTGTTGCAAATGGTGATAGTTTCTTCTTTTTTTTAATGTATTTTATTGATTTTTTTACAGAGAGGAAGGGAGAGGGATAGAGAGCTAGAAACATCGATAAGAGAGAAACATCAATCAGCTGCCTCCTGCAAGCCCCCAACCCGGGATGCACCTGCAACCAAGGCACATGCCCCAGGGACCCTTCAGTCTACAGGCCGACACTCTATCCACTGAGCCAAACCTGCCTCGGAGAGTTTCTTCTTTTTTATAGCAGCATAGCATTCCATTGTGTAGATGTACCTCAGTTTTTTTTAAGCCACTCATCTGCTGAAGGGCAATTAAACTGTTTCCAAATCTTAGCTCTTGTAAATTGTGCTGCTATGAACATAGGGGTGCATATATCCTTTCTGATAGGTGTTTCTGTTTTCTTGGGATTAATGGGGGTCAAATGGCAATTCCATTTTTAATTTTTTGAGGAATCTCTATAGTGTTTCCACACTGGCTGCACCAGTCTGCATTCTCACCAGCAGTTCACAAGGGTTCTTTTTTCTCCACAACCTCTTCAGCACTTTTCACTTGTTGATTTGTTGATAATAGCCATTCTGACAGGCGTGAAATGGTACCTCATTGTCATTTTGATTTGCATCTCTCGGATAATTAGTGACTTTGAGCATGTTTATATATAAACGCCTAAGTGACTGAATGACCTGAATGACCAGAATGATCAGGACAACTGGAAAGACCGGTTGCTAACCACTGGGGGCAGACACTCAACCTGGAAGCTGCCCCCTGGTGGTTAGTGTGCTCCTACAGCGGGAGCATTGCTCAGCTGAGACCAGTTCCAGCGGCCCACCAACCTGGTGACAGCTACTTATTCCCTCAGTAGTCATTCAGGTCCAATCTCTAGAGAATAGGCCAGATACCAATGGACCAGCACCTCCGGCATGATCCCAACAGTACCACGGGCCTCTGGAAGTCAGCCTTGGGCATTGTGGCCACTTTCCCTCCTTAGACACTCCACAAGGAAGAAACAATATAAAAGTGGCCACCAGGTGGCTCCCGACAACTGACTTGAATGTTAGCAGGATGGATCCAGATCCTGGGCCAGCAAGGGCATCCCACCAACCTTACAGAGGGCCAATTGCATCTCGGCTCCCACCTCACCTCCTTCACAACCCCACCCATGCATGAATTCATGCACTGAGCCTCTAGTGTTTTCATATGTCTCTTGGTCCTCTTTCAAAAAATGTCATATGGGATAAAAAAAGACTCCGAATAGCCACAGCAATCCTGAGAAAAAAGAACAAAGTTGGAGGAATCACAATACCAGATTTCAAGCTATATTACAAAGCTGCTGTTCTCAAAACTGCCTGGTACTAGCACAAGAACAGACATATAGACCAATGAGACAGAACAGAGGACCCAGAAATTGATCCAAGCCATTATACTCAAATAATATTTGAAAAAGGAAGAAAGAGCATAAATGGAGTTAAGACAGTCTCTTCAATAAATAGTGTTAGGAAAATTGACAGATACATGCAAAAAAATGAAACTAGAACACCAACTTATACCATACACAAAAATAAACTCAAAATGGATAATGGACTTAAACATCAATGAACTCAGTAAACTAGCAGGATACAAAATTAATTTCTGAATATTAATTTTGTATTCTGCTAGTTTATGGCAGGGAAACCTTAAAAATCTTAGAAGAATAGATAGGCAGCAAAATATCATACAGATGTTGTAGCAATATCTTTATCGATACAGCTCCTAGGACAATGGAAACTAAGGAAAAAATAAACAAATGGGACTACATCAAAATAAAATGATGCAGCAAAAGAAACCATTAACAAAACAAGAAAGCCTACTGCATGGGAGAACATATTTGCTAATGTTATATTCAATAAGAGTTTAATCTCCAAAATGTATAGGGAATTCATACAACTTAACAAAAGGAAGATAAACAATACAATCAAAAAATGGGCAAACGACCTAAGTATGAACATTTTAACAATGGTAATTCTTCCAATCCATGAACACTTAATTGTGTCTTTTTCAAATGCTTTCTTCCATTGTAAAGGTCTTTTTGTTGATGTTGTTTATCTTCACTCAGGGATATTTTTCCATTTTTTTAGAGAGAGTGGAAGGGACAGAGAGAGATAGAGAGAAATATCAACGTGAGAGAGACACATCAATTGATTGCCTTCTGCACAAGTGAGGCTGGGATCAGCTTGCAATTGAGGTACATGCCCTTAACTGGAATAGAACTTGGGACCCTTCAGTCTGCAAGCTGATGCTCTATTCATTGAGCCAAACTGGCAAGAGCCTGGTAAATATCTTTTAACTTTTTGGATCAATTTATTCCTAGATATTTTATTCTTTTTATTCAATTGTAAATGGGGTTTTCTTAATTTCTCTGTCTGATAGTTTTTTATCTACACTAATAAAAGAGTAAGATGCAAATTGATCATACCTTGTGATGCCCACCAGCTAATCAGAAGGGATTATGCAAATTAACCAAACAAAGATGGTGGTTAATTTGCATATATAGGTGCTGAGTGGCCAGGACATTCTGTACCACCCCAGCCACTCCAGGCTTCTGGGCAGCGTGGGAAGGTAGAAAGGTGGCTCCAGCCAGAGCAAAGGTGGTGCCGGCAGTCAGAGGAAGAAAGACCCATTCTTGAATGAATCTTTGTGCATCAGGCCTCTAGTTTTTGTATAAAATGAACTTATTTATAAATATTAATTTTGTATCCTGCTAGTTTACTGAATTCATTTATCAGTTGTAATGGATTTTGGGGGAGTCTTTGGGGTTCTCTTTATATAGTATTATGTCAACTGCAAATAATGACAGTTTTACTTCTTTTCCAATTTGGATACCTTTTACTTCTTTTTCTAATCTGATTACTATAGCTAGGACTTCCAGTACTATGTTGATTTAGAATGATGAAAGAGGACATCCTGGTCTTGTTTCTGATCTTAAGGAAAACATTTTATTATTCACCCTTTGATAGTTCACTGTGAGTTTGTAATGAATGGCTTTTATCATGTTGAGGTGTGTTCCCTTTTCCCCCACTTTGTTGGATGTTGGACTTTTTCTACATCTATTGATATGATCATATGATTTTTATCCTTTATTTTGTTTATGTGGAGTATCACTTTAATTAATTTGAAGATGTTGAATCTAGCTTTCATCTCATGAATAAATCCAGTTGATCATTTTATATGATCGTTTTTAATATATTGCTAAATTTCATTTGCTAATACTTTGTTGAGGATTTTTGCATATGTGTTCATCAGTAGTGTAGTGTTATTTGTAGTGTCTTTCTCTTATTTTGGAATCAGGGTAGCTTTGTATAATGAGTTAGGAAACATTCCATTCTCTTCATTTTTTAAAAAAGTAGGTTAAGAGGGATAAATATTAATTATTTGATTTTGGAAAATTTTACCTATGAAGCTATATGGTACAGGACTTATGTTTTTTGGAAGTTTTGTGATTAGTGATTTGATTTAATTAGATTTTGTGGTTCTTCTTGAGTCAGTTTTGAAAAATTGTATGTTTCTATGAATTTATCCATTCCTTCCAGGCTGTCCAATTTGCTGGCATATAATTGTTCATAGTATTTTTAAAAATATCTTTTTATTGATTTCAGAGAGGAAAAAAGAGGGAGAGAGAGAGAAACATCAATGATGAGAGAGAATCAATGATCGGCTGCCTCCTGCACGACCCTAACTGGGGATTAAGCCCTCAACCTGGGCAGGTGCCCTGACTGGAAATCAAACCATGACCTCCTGGTTCATAGGTCAATGTTCAGCCACTGACCACACCAGCCAGGCATATTTTCTTTCTTTTAATCCTCACCTGAGGGTATGTTTTATTGATTTTCAGAGAGAGAGAGAGAGAAAGGGAGAGAGAAACATCAATGTGAGAGAGAATCATTGATTAGTTGCTCCCCATACATGCCCAAATGCACCCCAAGGAGGCATTGAATATGCAGTTTAGGTATGTATCCTTTCCAGGTATCAAACCAGCAACCTTTTGGTGTATGGGACAATACTCCAACCAACCCAGCCACTTAGTTAGGGCCCATAGGATTTTCTTATGACCTTTTGTAATTCTATAGTTTCTGTTGTCACTTCTCCCCTTTCATTTCTGATTTTATTTATTTTGGGCCCTCTATCTGTTTTTCTTGATTAGTCTTGTTAAAGGTTTATCAATTTTGTTTCTCTTTTCAAAGAACCAGTTCTTAGTTTCATCGGTGTTATGTATTGCTTTTTATTCCCTATTTTGTTTATTTCTGCTCTACTCATTATTTTCTTTCTTCTACTCAGTAATAAATGTGTTTTTTAACCCTCATCCAAGTGAGGATATTTTCTCCACTGATTTTCAGAGAGAGAGGAAGGAAGAGAGATAGAGAAAGATTGATGTGAGAACCACATTCATTGGTTGCCTCCCACAGGTGCCCCAGTGGAGAATGGAGGTCAAACCTGCAACCCAGGTATAGGCCCTTGACAAAGAATCAAACTTGAGACCCTCTGGTGTGTAGGCCAACACTCTAACCACCGAGCAATGCCAGTCAGGATAAGGGATGTTTTTGTTGTTGTTCTTTTCTAGTTCCTTTAAGTATAATTTTAGATTGTATATTTGAGACTTTTCATGTTTCTTGAAGTAGTCCTGTATTGTTATTAATTTCCTTCTTAGAATTTCTTTGGCTATATTCCATAGTATTTAGGTCATTTTGTTTTTCTTTTTCATTTGTCTCTATGTATCTTGATTTCTTTCTTGATCCTGTTTTTAATCCATTCATTATTTAGAAGCATGTTATCTAGCCTCCACATTTGTGTTTTTTTGTTTGTTTGATTTGTTTTCTTTCCTTTGGTTGATTTCTAGTTTCATATAATTGTAATAGCAGAAGATATCTGATATGATTTCAGTCTTCTTAAGTTTATAACATGTGATCTTAAAATGCTCCTTGTGCACTTGAAAATAATGTATATTTTGCTGCTTCTGTGTGAAATATCTTAAAAGTATCAAATCAATGTGGCCTAATGTGTCATTTAAAGCCATGGGTTTTTTTTGTGTTGTTTTTTTTTGTTGATTTTCTGTCTGGATGATCAATCCATTGGGGTTAATGGGATGTTAAAGTCCCCTAATATTTTGCGTTACTGTTGATCTTGTTTTTGTCTGTCAATATTTGCTTTATATATTGAGATCCTCCTACGTTGGGTGTATAGATGTTTACAAGACTCACGTCCTCTACTGGATTTATTCCTTAATCATTATTAAATGCCCTCATGTGTCTCTTGTTAGAGCCTTTGTTTTAAAGTCTATTTTGTCAAATATAGGTATTATTCTTCCACTTTTTTTTCATTTTCATTTGCATGAAATACCTTTTTCTACTTTTTTTCTTTCAGCCTGTGCATGTCTTTTGATCAGAACTGGGTCTCTTGTAGGCTGCCTATGTATAAATCTTGGAATATATACACCAACCGGCTGCCTCCCACATGTGCCCCCCTGGGGCCTAGAAACCTGAAACCAAGCCATGTGCCCCTGACTGGAAACTGAACCTGTGACCATGCAGTCCATAAGCCAAATTGGCCAGGACAAGTCTTAGAATATTTTTATCCATTGAGCCACCCTCTGTCTTTTGGAGCATATTGTTCATTTACATTTAAAGTAATTATCGACAGGTATGTAATGGTTGCCATTTTACTTGTTTTTTTTATTGTTTTTGTAGTTCTCTATCCCCCCCCCCACTTTTTTTGTTAATACTAACCAGAAGATATTTTTTTCAATTTTTTTTTTTTTTAGAGAGAGAGTGGAAGGGAGGGGGAGAGACACAGAGAGCAAAATATCCATGTTGCCTCCCACACATACCCAACCAGAGTTGGGAATTGAGCCTGCAACTGAAGTATATGCCTTTGACTTGAATAGAAACCAGGACCATTCAGTCCATGGGCCAACGTTCCAAGCACTAAGCCAAACTGGCTAGGGCTCTATTCCTTTCTTTTTCTCTCACTTTCTTCTCTTTTATATTTATGGCTTTCTATACTAGTGTTATGTTCTTTTTTCTTTCTTGTATATTTGTTATAAATTTTTGGTTTGTGGTTACCATGTGCTCTATGTACACACCAATATATGTTTATAGTAGTCTATTTTAAGTTGATGATTGCTTAAGTTCAAATACATTCTGAAATCACTAAAATTTTACTCGTCACTTCCACGTTTTTGGCATTGTATTATTTATTTATTTATTTTTGTTTGTGTTTCTCTTAATCTATTATTTTAATTACACATGATTTTCCTACATTTTTTTCTTAACCCTTTTAGTAGCTTTATAGTTGCTTGATCCACTGCTTTTACTGCTTGCCTTTGTTAGTGAGAATTTTTTCATTCCTATATTTCTGATTCATATTTTTTACCTTTACTTTTCTACTTTAAAAGTGCCTTTAACATTTCTTGTAATGCTGGTTTAATGATGATGAACTCCTGTAGGTTTTTAATTCTAGATGATAGACTACTGGATAGAATGATCATGGGTATACGTTTTTGCCTTTCATCACTATAAATATTTCATGCCAGTACCTTCTGGCCAGCAAAGTTTTTGTTGAAAAATCAGCTGATAGTCTTATGGGAGTTTCCTTGTATGTAACTAACTGCTTTTTTCTTGCTACTTTTAAGATTCCCTCTTTGCCTGTAATCTTTACCATTTGAATTATGCTGTGTCTTGTTGTGAGTCTCTTTGGATTTACCTTTATAGGATTCTTTGTACTTCCTGGACTTGCATGTTTATTTCCTTTGCTAGGTTAAAGAAATTTTCAATCATTATTTCTTCAAATATACTATCAATCCCTCTCTCTTCTTCTTTATATCCTTAGTTGTAGGAATTATGTTAAGCTAGTCTTCAGGTGGGTTTCAATGACAGTCATTCTATGTAATATAGTTGTAATTTTGATGTGATCATTGGAGGAGGTGATCTCAGAGTTTATCTACTCTGCCATCTTGACCATAAGTGCCCCCTACTTCCTGGAAATTATTAATCCACTTCTGCATTTATATATTTGCCTACTCTGAACATCTATACTAATAAAAGGGTAATATACTAATTAGACCAGAAGACCTTCCAGGAAACCTTCCAGACATTCTTCTGGACAAAGTCATAGTGGTGGGGCTGAGGCAAAGGCAGTTAGGGGTGATCAGTCCAGCACAGGAGGCAAGTTGGGGGCAAGTAGGTTGGCAGGGAGGTTAGTTGGGGGTGAGCAGGCTGGCAGGGGGAGCAGTTGGGATAAGCTTGCTGACGGGGGGTGCGGGGGCATTTGGGGGCTAGCAGGCTGGAAGAGAGGCAGTTGGGGTGATCAGGCTGGTGGGGGATAGGTGGAGGCAAGCAGGTCAGCAGGAGAGCAGTTAGAAGGTCAGGCCAGCAGGGGAGCAGTTGGGTGATCAGGCAGGCAGGCAGAGGTAGTTAAGGGTGATCAGGCAGGCAGGCAAGCGATTAGGAGCCAGCTGTATTGCAAGAGGCATGTCTGACTGGTGGCTTAGGCCTGATCACTGGGATCAGGCCTAAACCACTGGGATCAGGCCTAAACCATAAGTTGGACACCCGCTGAGGGTGCAGGTTGGGCTGAGGAACCCCACCCCCACCCTCTGTGCATGAATTTCATGCACTGGGCCTCTAGTATTCCATTATAAATATAGATCACATTTTGTTTATACATTCATCAGATGATGAACTTTTGGTTCATGTGAATAATGCTGCTATAAACATTTGTTTACAAATTTTTGTATGCATATGATTTCATTTCTTTTGGGTATATACCTAGTTCTCAGTGTTGCTTTAATAGGCATTTCTTTTGCTTTTGAATAAGGTTGAACATCTTCATGAGTTGCTGTCCAAATCTATTGCCTATTTTACTGTTGGATTGTTTGCATGTTTTCTGTTTGTTATTTATAATATGAAACCTATATTTGTTATGTACTCCATTCCTGGCACAGAGCTCCTGAAAATCCTTGGAATTTCCTAAGTGATGAGAGCCATAACACTATCTTTTGTTAGATTCATGAAGTGACTTTTGGTAAGGACCTAAGGACCAGAAAGCCAATCATGATTAGAAGTTTAGAACTTTTAGACCCCCATCCTCACTCCTCAAGGGAGGGTTTGGGACTGGAGAGTGAGTTCAACCATATATAGCAATGACTTAGTCAGCATGCCTATATAATGAAGCCTGCAAAAGAAGGGACTTCAGAGAGTTTCTGGGTTGGAGAACATGTGAAGAGTAGTATAGTTAAAAGGGGCCATAAACTAAACTTGATAAGCTCAGAGGAGGCCTTTGTGATGGACTTACAAACTCTGAGACCTAAAAATAACCATATAGGATGGTCTGAAATTAAATCTTTTTAACTAAAAGCAGGTCATGGTAGGCAGTCATGTCCTAGTCTAGAACCTTGCCTGACAAAACTCAATCTTTACCTTAACTGAGACTGTCATATTGTATTTTGTATCTATGATAACCTACCTTTGAAATATGAAGGTAACTTCTCTTTTTCCGGACCCTTAGAGGAATAAGAACTCTATCAGAGTGCTGCAACCTGTATGACTAGGGTTCAGGATCTGAAGAAGGGACCGACGTAAAAATGAAAACACTAGACAAAAGATATGGATTATTAACAGGTGGGGACCAGGTGGATACCTCTTTCTAAGAGAGGCACACTGAAACTTGGCCTTGTCTGCTTTTAATTCAATTTTAGATACACATCTTGCCCTCAGTAAAGCACAGCAAACACGTAGGAGACAGACTATCTCAAAGGTCAGTAAAGATCAGTAAGGTTCAATAAACATTTATTTTGAGGCTATTAAGTCAGGAAATTGCTTTGAGCCATCACTGTCTCTACAGAACAATGGTACTTAGAATTGGCCCTGCCAATTCTCAAGGTCCATTGGCCTTCCTCATTCCTTGATGCACTCTGATGATAGTATTCACAGTGGATGGCTACCCGCATCTCCCCCTTTTTGTTTTCTTAATAAATCTTGAAAAGTTTGCCATCTGTAGGGCTTGAATCCTTTTAAACTCTTTATTCTGCATCTGCAGTCTAGAAATAAAGCTGTAAGAACCAGAATGAGACAGATAATAGTGATTATGCTAAGAGGCAAATGTAAGGAGTTCCAATGAAAGGGATTAAATTCTTCCATGTCTTTTATAAATTGCTGCCAGGCATCTAAGGAACTAGTTTGTAAGTTTGCTAGGGATAATTGTACAATATACTGTTGTCATTCTAAAATATTAAGGGTTGTGTTACTGTTACCTCAAGCACCAAGAAGGTGATTTTTTATTGATTCTCAAGGGTGTAAAGTACTATTATAGGGAATGGGAGTAACACAAATCTGGGAAAAATTATAATGACATTGTAAGGATATTCTTTGCTCTAAGCTATGGATTTTATCACCCATCCACAAAACTGTAGACTTTAGTGCTGATAATTTTATCTCTAACTGGCTGTCAATTCTTTTTTGTACAGACAAGGTCTTAGTTATATTTTCCTTAACTTGTTGTACAAACTGAAAAGTTTGAACAGTTTGTATCATGGATGAAGCAGCAATTCCCACAGAAGTAAGAAACAATACTAGAGCAAAGAGTAAGGACCTAAGGACCAGGGAGCCAACCATATGATTATAAGTTTAGAACTTTTAGTCCCCTATCCCCATTCCTCAAGGGAGTAACAATTAGTTAAACAATACTAGAGCAAAGAGTCCTGTAATTAACATTCCAAGAAATCTTTTTTGTCTTTTTAAGATTTTTTTTTACCAGTTGGTAGGTTTGATGAAATTCCCAAGGCTCAGCTAGATAAGTAGGGTCCAAGTGAAAGCAGGTTGTTTTAAATCATGAGGGAATATTTTTGGAATGTAGAATTAATACAATGGGATAGTGTGCAGCCTGTGCATGACACCTCATACAGATGGCTTGTTGCACTAAGGCACATCTGAAGGGGCTTCAGAAGAGTACAAAAGGATCAAATACACAAGTGGTGGCAAATACTGTCTTATTGGGAATTACCCATAAGGTACGAATGGATTATTTAAAACATAGTTAAAACTATACCATTTAATAGGTGCAAATGCAGCAGCTAATTTCCATTGCGTGTTTTGTAGGGGCCAATTATCATGTTGTAATTGAGTTCCAACAGATGTCCTCCATAGCAGGAGATGGAGTGATTTCCTTCAACATATAGATAGGATGTGATTCTCTCCCATTTTAGGGTGCAATTTTACTATACGCAGACCTGTATGGGCTCCAATCCACAAAGGAAAAATTGTTCTTAAGTTTGCTGCTAGTGGGGTGGTCTCTGTAACAATCTTGCCAATAAATTTCTTCTTCTGTGGGGTGCCATTCATAAAACATTTTACATAATGGCTTAGTGGGGGATGTCTTAGTAATGTTACATTTTCTGTTCTTCTCCCAATAGTAAGAAGTGATAGACATATTTGGGCTTTTGCTTCCCTCTCCTTTGGTGTCAATGCTAACCAGAAACCTCTCTTTAATTCTACACACAAAGGAGCAGCAGTTGCATTCTGGGTCATACAAAAGGGAAGCTGGGTGATGACACCTGTGTAATTATATTTCGCCCATCTACTTCCTTGTCCCACTTGTTGTCCCCCTGGATGACCAAGGTGCTTGTGTTATTGGTGACTATACTAGGTGGGGGATCAGCCCAAGTGAGGGGTCTCACCCATGGTGGGTCAGGAACATAAGTCCTATATACTTCCCCATTTGCCCCTGGTAGTATTACCGCACAACTGATGGCTACTAGCATGGCAAGGAAAATGTTCTCAGGAATTCTTGGGGTTTTGGTTTCCTCACAGATTCACTTAGCTTTCTGGACCATTTTCTTCACCATCTCCCAGGTCATCTCCAGACTGTTGTCTGTTTCTTTTTCCTCCCACTCCTTATCTTCAGTGTGTTGCTTGGGGTTATTGCTAGCTGTGGCTGGAGTAGTGGATTGTCTGCAGCCACAGGTACAGGGTGAGGCTCCAGATGTAAAATCCTCATTAGTCTAGTCAGTTCCTCTCTCAGATCAATGTTGAAGTTAAATGTTCCTTGCAGGAATTCACATGAGTTTGGAGGAGTTTTTTGGAAATTCACAAGCATATCCTCTACCAAATGTTAACAAGAGGTCGGAACCCTTCCATAAATCAGACCTGGGATCTTTGCATTTAACCATACCATTTTCCTTTGGCTTATTCTGACACCAGTGTAATTCCATATGTGAATTGCCATCAGCATTACAAGTGAAAAAATTTAAAGTAATTAAGGCTTGGTGTAGTCTATTTACAGGTGATTTCACCACTAGTCCCCCTTTTTGTTTTTCAAGTTGGGATTTTAGCTGCTGATGTTGGCATTCTATAATTGCTTGTCTTGGAAATTGTATGGTATTCCTGTGCTGAATTTTCCACTTTTTACAAAATTGCTGGAAATGAAAGCTTGTGTATGTGGGTCCATTATCAATTTTAATAATTTTTTGGAATACCGATGCAGCAAAAGCAGTTAGGCAATGATTAATAACCCATTTTGCCATTTCTCCTATAGATGCAGTGGCCCATAGGATCTTTGAAAAAGTGTCTATGGTGACACTATAGTGTGTTACATCCATTTGCCAGATATGGTAGCTTATCAATCCTCAAGAGTTAATTCTTATAACCCTTGAGGCAGATGTAACATGCAAGTGGGACTTTCCTTGAAAATCTGTTTTGCCTGCTGAGAATTGTTTAGACAACATTTTTTTCAGGCTGATGTAAAAGCTGATGAGATTCTGTGGCCTATTTTAATAAAGCAACCAGTTGATTGGCATATGCATTTCCTTTTGTTAAAGGACTAGGTAGGGTGATGTGAGCCCTGATACGAGTAATATAAAAGGGGTACTGTCTTTGCTGTACAATTTGCTGTACCTGTTTAAATAGTAAAAATAGACTTTGGTCACTGAGCCATTTTAATTGAGCAGTCTCAATTCTATTTACCAGGCCAGCAACATAGGCAGAATCAGAAATACTATTAAGAGGCTCTTGGAAATCCTGCAATGCAGCCTTGATAGCTTCTAATTCAATTCTTTGAACAGAAGTTGTTAAGCCCGGAACGCAAGCCGCACTTACAGAGCACCAAGAGACGATCTCATGCAAAAACAAAGGGGTTTATTCAGACCAGCATGCTGGGGCTCACAACATACTCCGAAAACAGAGCAGAGGCTGAGAGCCCTGAACCTTTGTTACATGACCGTTTTATACTGGGGGTCAGGGGGTGGAGAGCTGTTTGAATTACTG
>PVJN01033693.1:0-23274 GCA_004026805.1 Lasiurus borealis | reverse complement strand
TCTCCCTCTCCCTCTCCCTCCTTTCTTCCTTCCCTCCCTCCCTCTCAAATATCTTCATTGTTGAAAGCATTACAGATGCCCCCTTCTTTTCCCGTCGATCCCCCTCCACGCCACCCCCACCACCACCACCACCACAGGCCTACTGCAGGGAATCTTTCTCTCTTAATGAAATTTTAAAAAATATTACTCGCTTCCCTTTAACAACATTTAGTTTCTGGAACTTACGAAAACGTAGACCTTATGATTAATTCATTAGGCTTTACAGGCATAAAAATATCATCAAAGCAATTTACGAACAGTTTTTCCCTTACAGGACTGTTGCCTACGTCTGCCTTCCCCTCACCAGAGCTAGGCATCTAACAGTTACGTGATAAATGATGTAGTGCCCATTACATAACTCATTAGGTTAGGTTTGAAATACGTACTTAATTCAGTCGCTAATGTAGTCATCAGAAGCACCCTGATGTTCTGCATACACTTTTCCAGGTGCTTAAATGACTTGGGGAACTTAGGGCGAAAATACAGTACATTGATTCCTTCACGCTCAATGTACGTTCCCTCTGTTTTATACCGATATCACACCACTCACTGCGACTCCTGAACGCACCCCCAGCCTCCCCGCTCGGCGTTTATTTAGGCTTGAAAGATAAACGGCGAGGCGCAGGAGAGAGACAGTGGCTCCACGCTGAGATTGGAACCTTTTCAGGAGTACTTAGCTCAGCAACCCAGAACTATTAGGAATGTAAGAGCATGTGGAAAACCTTTGGTCATTTTAAAGACTACATACCCCAGAGAAAACAAAGACGTAGTGTGTGCTCTGAGGGTTGGGGGAAGGGGAAGAAAGTGTGGAGATAAAGGAACACATGTCCCAAATTTATTTTATGTGAATTGGTCTTAATCTCTTAATTCAACATACTGAATAATAATTTATTAGGCACTTACTATGTGCTTGTACATACTTTACATGTCTCATTTTACTTAATCTTTACCACCCTATCACAGATATATTATTCATATGTGAATAATATATCTGTGAATAATATATCTCCAAATTTATGCTTTGGAGTTCGCTGACAATAAAGGTCAAACGAGAATAAAAGAAATGGAGCTGCACGGTAATGATTTGTGACCTTCCTGCCAAACACCTTTGCCCATGTTTGAGTTTGTCCTCTTACCTGTGTTTCACTAATTATTGAACACAGTGCTTGGAGCACCAGCTGTGAATCTGAGTGCTTGGGCTAGAGCAGAGTTGCTGTCACTACTGTGCTACCTGGGGCAGGTCTCTTCATCAGGTGCTCAGGTTCCTCATCTGCATAATGGGTTTATGAATAATATATCTGTGATAGGGTGGTAAAGATTAAGTAAAATGAGACATGTGAGGTATGTACAAGCACATAGTAAGTGCCTAATAAATGATTATTCAGTGTGTTGAATTAAGAGATTAAGACCAATTCACATAAAATTGTCCCAGGATAGGTAGCCTTCAGTTTCCCCCACACACATATCTCTCCACTGTGATGTGCTGGGGATAAAGGAACCTCATTTTTAGTGTCATCTTTATAGCTGAGACTGTTTCAATATGTTCTCAACTATGGCCCCAGAGTAGCTACTAGTAAATACGGTATTCCAAGGACTGGTTGCAAAACTGAATTAGTCCTTCTTAGACTTTCTTCCTGAAGCCTTTGTTTTAAGGCTACCTGAAATCTTATTTTCAAAATGTCTATTTTTCCAACCACATTTCAGGAAGTTCTCTTAGTCCATGAATTTTTAACCATACATTTCCTAGCCAAAACATATTTTCACCACTCTTAGCTGATTTATCCATGGGGAAAAGATCAGGATTCTATTCTGAAAATTGTTCTCTTGGGCTATTAAGCTGTATGCAATTTCCAGGGTGCCTGATGCCTTCATCTTTAGGGTTGAAGGATTCCATTTTGCTTCATCCATCAGCCACAAAGTAGTCAACCTCGTCTTTATTGCAAAGCCATGTTTCTAATGATAATGAAAGCAGCTCGGGCTGCTAAGTTGAGTCAGCAATTTAAAAATAAGAATTCTTTGACCAATGAACACATTCCAATTCGAAAAGCAACTGATAATAAGAAAAGGATGGGGATGAAACCTTCTAACTTTTACTATTATATATTTCTGAATAAAATGGAATTTTATGTATTTTAACAAATACCTCTTCTCATTGCCATGTAACTTTTTTCTTATTTCTCCCCTTGGTAGTTTGTTTTAATTATCTAATTATTATTGCTAACAATCATGAAAATGACAATATTCAGTAGATGCAATAAAATAGAAAATTAAAAAGGACAGTCATCTATTTTTAGCAATTGCAGCTTAACTTTGACATGATGGATTGGAGTGATTTAAAAATTTATTATTTCCTAAGTAGCAATTTTTTATAAATGTCTCTGAAACTTCAACATAGCTTTCACCCTGGGGCAATTTTTATACTTTGGTTGTAGTGCCAAAATTCTTTTCTTAGAATATGTAGATGTATTACAAGTATTAACTTCAGATTTTTAAACTGTCTTATCGTGTATTTTTGTCACATCTTCCCAAAATATCACTGTAAGGATCAGTCTCCGATGTCTTCTCTCATCCTCTCATCCGGTAGCAATCTATCACTCATCTGAACTTCACAGAGTTTTACCCATTCTCCTCCTTGCATCCTAGTCATTATATTTCACTCATATTGAATTTATGCCTCGCCTATCTTTTTCCCAAGAAAAGCCCTGTGACTTCCCACCATGTTGTGTAGTTCTGTGTGTGTGTCTCATCTCCCCATGTCACCATGAGCTTCTCATGGCTGGACCGAGTGTCTAATTGAACTTGGCAGCCTCTGCAGCACTTGGCGGAGTGTCTGATACAGAATGAGCATTCACTGCGTGTTCGTGGGATTAATGAATAGATGCATAGGCGAGCAACAAATGCTTATCAAGTGAAAAATGAAAACAATTCTGTAGCATTGCTACACTAAGCTGGGCTGAGTAATTTAAGAGGATTTGTAGGAGGAATAATCGAGGCAGGGAGCATCCTTGCTAGTTAATTTCCAATGTAGATATGGCATATCTGTCTATACACACATTTACATGGACAAAATATGCCCATAAGTGATATGTATCCGTGTCTGCTGTTGAAAACAAACCACCAGTTTAGAGGATTGTCGTTTTGTAGTGAACTGCTGCCTAGTTTGGGAGATCACATCAAAAAGACTGTGGTGCTATGACCTGCATTGAAGGGGCGGAAATAACCAAGCTTTCCCTTGACTTGGTCGCATGCTATACTCGATACAGTGGACAGAGCACTGGCGTTAGACTCAAACAGACCTTCTTTCAAATGCTAGCTTTGCCACCTGTGAGCTGGGTGACCTTGGGCAGTTTACTTATTCAGTCTTTAATACTTGAGGAATACATACTTTGCTTGGGTTCATACAGGAATTAGACGCACAGTGTGGAATGGTGGCTGGCACACAGTAGGTGTCAGTATGTTCTATTTCTTTTAATATATTTTATGATTTTATTTTTGCAGAGAGGAAGGGAGAGGGACAGAAAGCTAGAAACATCGATGAGAGAGAAACATCAATCAGCTGCCTCCTGCACACCCCAGACTGGGGATGTGCCCGCAACCAAGGTACATGCCTTTGACCGGAATCGAACCCGGGACCCTTCAGTCCGCAGGCCAATGCTCTATCCACTGAGCCAAACCAGTCTTGGCTGTTCTATTTTTTATAATTATAATCCCAGAGTGATATTACTGAACTGTATGCCACACTCTGGTACACAATTAGTCTAGTGCATGATCTGCAAAAGCAGGTTAAGGTTTGTAAAAGGTTTATTATAGAGCAGGACTTGGTATATAGTAAGCCTTCGATAAGTATTAGGAGTATTTGTTGTTGTTGAAAACTATTGCCACAGAGGCTGAATATTATTATATTTCTACAGTATTTTTATAACATAATAGTTTGTAATGCATTGTGAAAAAATACAATAATATTCAGCAAACCGGGCCTAATTATCCTGGCCATTAACCCGCTTCCACCAGAGAGTTCCAATTCCTCCCACTATATGTGTGTATTTGCCTCAGTTCTTTACCTCATGGCACTCATCTCATACTGGGGGCCCAGCGTGCGAAATTGCACGAGACCCAGGACCCAGAGTCCAGCGGTTTGCAGGACCTGAAAGAGTCCTGCAGCTGCTGCTGCCACGGGAAGGGGAACCCAGAAACCCACCCGCACCTCTGGTCAAGTCCTCCAGTTTCAAGTCCCCACCTACTTGTGTGCACCTGCTGTGCACGCAGCCTCCTGCTGATCGGCCATTACTGCGTGATGGCGTGATGACCACAGACTTTTTACATAATAGATGCAATAAAATAACCATTGTACAGTCATTGTTTAATATCCGTCTCTCTGATACAGTGGATACATCGCAACTGCAGGGGCCATATCTGCCTTGCTCACTGCTAAATCCGGACCACTCAACACAGTACCTGTTCACTCAGTGTGTTTGTCCATCGAATGAATGAGTGAATCAGTAAGTCAGTGAATATTATTATACACGTGCCTAGGGTTGCGCCTGGCACGTAAATAAGTATTGAGTGAATGTATGTGCAGCGGAACTGTCAATAGCATTCATTGTAAGAAATGTTTCTAAAGAAAACTGCTACATCCTTACAATTACTCATCATACACAAAAAAAAAGTTATTTTATGATAACATCTGCAGAACAGGCTGCTCATGTGAAGCCTTTTATTCTCGGTCTCGCCTTTCCAACCGAAACTAGGCACAAAACAGGCCCTCAAAATAGCGTTGTGTATGAAAAATTCTAATCATGCTCTTGACATTGTCAACATTTCCTTGACTTGCCATTGTTAAGGAACAAACAAAACTACCGGGGAAAAGAAAACATACAGCTCTTCAAAAACTCAAAAATTTTCTCCTCCTTAGTTATGTCTTATCTTTTATTGGTTATGCTCACATCTCAGACCTCATCCTTTTTTAAAGAAAGGTTTGTGTAATTTATGTATCTGCAATAAAAATAGGAACAAAAACTAATCTACTTGGAAGTAAATTGTTAAGATACAATAATTTTGGCAGGTATCTTTGGACTCGTGACAGCCGTTTAGTTTTTATCTGTGAAAAAGAAAGTAACTATATTTTTAGTTTATCTTCCTCAATTATCTTGAGGGCAAAACATCTTTTTTTTTTTTAATTCTGCTATTCAATAGCTCAAGATAAAATGCAGGTAATTAGCTCTTCCACATGGCTCATCAAAGAGATTCACAGGGCAGTAACAGTTTGGAAAGCAAATAAAGGCGCACACAGCGAGGGTATAGAGTCCAAGCTGCTTAACAGAACTGACACCAAATTCCCTCCACCTGCGTTCCTCCCCCATCCTTTCCCCTGACTCCCTTGCCTTCCATAACTACCATCCTGGATTTTTGGTTCATCATTTCCTTGATTTTTTTCTAAACATACTTTAACCACATACATATGAATTCCTAAAAATAGATTGTTTCATTTTGAATCTTTTTACATTTACACAGTGGATTCATGCTGTAATTTTCTGGAACTGACCCTTTGCACTCCATGTCTCTTTTTTTAAATATATTTTATTGATTTCTTACAGAGAGCTAGAAATATGGATGAGAGAAAGACATCAATCAGCTGCCTCCTGCAGACTCCCCACTGGGGATGTGCCCGCAACCAGGATACATGCCCTTGACCAGAATCAAATTCAGGACCTTTCACTCCACAGGCCGACGCTCTATCCACTGAGCCAAACCGGTTTCAGCCATATACATATTTTTTTTAATATATCTTTATCAATTTCAGAGGAGAATGGAGAGAGAGAGAGAGAGAGAGAGAGAGAGAGAGAGAGAAGCATCAATAATGAGATAGAATCATTGATCAGCTGCCTCCAACACATTTGGGGGTCAAGCCTGCAACCAGAGCATATGCCCCTACTGGGAATCGAACCATGACCTCCTGGTTCATAGGTTGATGCTCAACCACTGAGCCACTGTGACCAGACTGAGTCCATATCTTATTGCTAAGAGTCACCCATATTATTGCACATAGTCCTAATTAATAGGTTTCACACTATACTATAATATTCCGGTTGTGTAAATATTCCACAATTTATTTACCATTCTCCTGTCAAAGCACCTTTGGGTCGTTTGCAGTTTTTGCTATTATGAACAGTGGCTCTCGTAGCATATCTCCTGGTGTGTTTGTGGAAGACTTCTTTAGGAATGTACTTAAAACTGCTGGTCTTAGAGTATATAAATGTTCACCTATACAAAATTTAATGAGAATTTGAAACATCAGACTATTTTCCAAAGGGGTCCTATCAGTTTGCATGACCACAAACAATGTGTAAGTGATCTTATTGATCTGTCTTCTCCCACACTTGGTATTACCAGACTTGTTTTTTTAATCATTGAAGTTAATTATAACTTGTTATTGATATTTTAGTTATGCTATAGCGTGTATTTCACGGTCTTACTGTTTAAAAAAATAAACAAAATAAAAGTAAAAGAGCGTCATGCATGACCAATGATGAGACTATGTCATAAGCCAAAGATTATAATTACAACCCACTTTTGTGTACTTCGGGTCTAGAGCAGGGATGGGGAGCCTTTTTTTCTGCCCAAGGCCATATGGATATTTTATAACATCACTCCTCGGCCATACAAAATTATCCACTTGAAAATGAGCCTGCTGTATTTGGTCAAACATTTAATTAACTCACCCCTAATGCCATGGCAGGGCCAGGCCAAATGATTTTGCAGGCCTTCTACAGCCTGCAGGATGGACATCCCCCATCCCTGGTCTAGAGGCAGGGCTCTAGCAGAGGCGGACAGGGGATGCTAGGCCTGGTGAAAACCGCAACGGTGGCTTCTAAGAAATATCTTGAAAGGAAGCGCAGAGGCCTTGCGGTATACAATGCACCACCTGTTTACTCTGCACAGCCCGTTCCTCTCCTTTCCAGACGCATCTACTTTTGAGGGGCAGCAGGTCGAAGGTTATCACACCTTAGATATCTTTGAGTCCTTTAAAGGCAAGATGGTGATGGTTCACCCTCCCTTGTGACCAGGCCTCATGGCCAATATCACACGAGTGTAGCAGCAACCTCTGAGGAAAAACTCATCTGAGACTCTCTTTTCTCCTAGGATACGGCATCGGCCTGCCCCCCAACTCTCCACTGACCTCCAACATATCCGAGCTGATCAGTGAATACAAGTCCCACGGGTTTATGGATGTGCTGCACGACAAGTGGTACAAGGTGGTTCCCTGTGGCAAGAGGAGTTTTGCCGTCACGGAGGTAAGGGAAAACGGCGGATAACATTAACCCTTGGTATAGCTTTCCCTGGAAGAAGAGGGTTTTTTTCCGAACTGAGAACAACCAATTCCCTGGTATAGATGTGAAACGAATTCCCAGAGATCTTAAGTGATTTGCCCAAGGCGTACAAGATCATCAGAACCTGCTTCTTTCATAGCACTGCTCTGCCTTTACGATGTAATTATAAAGAAACCTGCAAAGTGAGCCAGAAATTGGATGATTAAGACAGGAAACTAAAAGGTGAAACAAGAGCCCCAAGAGCTCGGGCATTTAAAAGAGAAGCCAGATAAACCAGCACAAGGTCAGCTTTTGACATTTAAAAGAAGAAAGAAAGAAAGAAAGAAAGAAAGAAAGAAAGAAAGAAAGAAAGAAAGAAAGAAAGAAAGAAAGAAAGAAAGAAAGAAAGAAAGAAAGAAAGATAAAGCCAACGATAATGGCTGCAAATAGCTTGCATTGACCAATAATGCCCAACTAGGTACAGTGGTACCTCGAGATATGAGTTTAATTCGTTCCGTAACCTTGAGGCATGGGAAACTATGAGACGCTTGAGTCGCGGTAAACTGGTGGGTTATGTGCAGCTGGCCCATCCGTGCGATTACTGCTATCTCAAATGTTGCTCGTATTTCAAAGCAAAAATCGCTCGTATCTCAAAAATCTCGTATGTTAGGGCACTCGTATCTCGAGGTGCCACTGTATTATAACACAGACTCTTCTTCTGAGTTCCAGAACCGTGCATCTGATTTCCTGTTTGACATCTCTACTTGACTATCCTATAGGCTTGTCAGATTGAACTCGTCAACAGCTGAATCCTTGATCTTCCTGCCTCAATGTACTCTTCCTTCCATGCTTCACATCTTGGCAATGGTACCTCTGTCCATCCTGCTACTGTTTCCATAAACTGGCGGGTGTCCTTAATGCCTCCCACGTCACACCTTCTATGTCCATCAATAAGCCACGTGTGTTTTTTTTGTTTGTTTGTTTCTATAAAATATGTCCCAAATATGCCAATCTACAGAGTCATCACTTTCCTCTCCAAGCCATTGTCCCTCACCAGGACCACTGTAAAAGTCTCCCCACTGCTCTCTCTGTTTTCATTCCTGACTTTCTTCAATTAGTTCTCCACATGGAAGATCGCTGTTCTGCTTAGAAGCCTGCAATGGCCTCATGTTAATTAGGGAACAACCTAAAGTACTTGGCATGGCCTGCAGTGCCCCGGGGGACGTGACCCTGCCTAATTCTTCAGCCTCATCTCACGCCACTTTCTCTTAGATCATTACAGCCCCACCACAGTAGTCATTTTAGGTAGAGATACCCCAGTGGCTCCCCTGCCTTCGGGTCTCTGCACGTGCTGTTGCCTCCTCCTCCTTAAATACTCTTCCCCCTGACACTTACCCGGCTAACGCCTTCTCATTATAAACTCTCAGCTGAAATCTCCCTTCTTCAGAGCCTGCCATTGTTCCTGATTCGATCTGAATTGTATCCTCTATCTCACATTATTTCCTAGCCCTTGGCATCATTTAGATGTTATTATTCATTAACATATATTTAATCAGGTTATGATATTAGTGTATGTCTCCTTCATTAGATTATAGGACCTCTAGGGGCCAACATGTTGTTTACTGTGGTGTTCTCAATGCCCGCTTCATAGCAGGCACTCGGTAAGTAACTGAGGAATAAACGAACCAGAGGAACCAAACAATATATATGAGAAGTTGGGAAGCGGAAGGTCAGAACATAAAGCAAGTGTGATATTGGTAGTATATTAGGATGAATAATGCTCCTCCCCACCCCCAAAGTTAATGTCTTCAGAATGTGACCTTATTTGGAAATAGAGGTTTTTTTCGGAGATAATTATTTAAGATTAGAGGCCCGGTGCAAGGAGCTCGGCCTTTGCAGCCCTGGCTGCCTCCGGTCACTGTGTACCCCTCCCTCCCTGCACCCTACACACACACACACACACACACACACACACACACACACACACACTGGTCATTCTGGAAGGTCGTTCCAGAAGGTCATTCCACCGCCTGGTCTAATTAGCATATTAGCTCTTTATTATATAGGGTAGGCTAAGGCCATACTGAATTGGGTGGCCCCTAAATCCAGTGATGGTGTCCTTACAAAGCCATGTGTAGAGACATACAGGGAAGAAGCTCATGTATGTCCGATGATGTGGAGTGATGCAGCCATAAGCCAAGGGAGGCTATGGCTTGGCTGCAACCACCAGCAGCAAATTCTGCCTCGGAGTCTTCAGAAAGAACCAGCTCTGCTGATATCTTCATTTCAGACTTAACTTTCTGAAATGTAAGAGAAAAAAAATCTTGTTTTAAGCCACCCACTTTGTGGTGATTTGTGATAGCAGTTCTAGGAACCTAATACTGGTAAATGATAGATAGGTAGGTAGGTAGATTGATAGATAGATATTGGTTTTACTTAAATAACAGAAATGTCTTTTCCTAACTCAAAAATCAAAAACCTCTAAAAGAACAGTAAATAACTACAACTAGAAACTGAGACACGCTAGTCAATGCCCTTGACAATTAAGTTTACCTCTATTGTTTTGGACAGCCATGACAAAAATAAATAAATAAATAAGAATATAAGATGGGTTATAAAACCATTTAAAGAGAAAAAGAGATGGAAGTCAGCCTGTTTTTAGTACTAAGTTCTAAAATAATTCTTTTTTTAATAACAGAATTGGCAATGTTTGCAAGATGCAAAAAAAAAATATTTCTCTGGCTAATTATTGTACTGATGCTTCATAGAAGTTGTGAGCAAAGATTTGAAGGGAGCAAAGGGGGAAAATGAGAAATTAGAGAACTGACACGTTCTGTTTCTCACCACAGAATAGGAACTGTACCAGCGACATTGACTCATTGGCTCTCACTACAACCCCAAGGCATTCTTGACTTTATGGGAAGAGAGTTACATAGCTTTTCCTAAAAGAAATAATTGTGGGTTTACACTGATCATCTGAGTTAATTCATCAAGAACGCAAATAAACCAGTTGTGTAACCCAGCCATCAATGGGTCTGGGCTGCCTTTCACTACTTGAACCAATTAAGCAGAGACAGGGTTGAGTCATAGATGAGTGTTTATTCCAGTAATGCTGGCAGTGTGGGAGAACAGGTCATCCACCAAAATCTGCTCTCCCCCACCGCCACCCCCACTTAAGCCAGCTGCAATTTGAACAGACGGTCCAAAATCAGAAGGAAGTGGGGGGAGGAGGAGGAAGTGGCCTAAGAGATCAACCAAAAGACCTGAATGCATGCATGTAAGCATAACCAGTGGACACAGACCGTAGGAGGGCCTTTGCTGGGGGGCGGGAGCAGGTGGGGAGAGGTCAATTGGGGGGAAAGGAGATATATGTAATACTTTCAACAATGAAGAATTTAAAAAAAGAATAGGAATACAAAATGGGCAGTTTACAGGTAATGTTAGCTAGGGGTTGCAAAAGCCTGCGGGTGTGCAAAGGGTTGGGAGTTTTCAAAAGGCTGGGGTTTTCGAAGGGCTGGCTCCTCTGGTTTCTGCAACCAGTAAACTTCCTCATATTTCATTGGCCAAAATGGTGTCATCTGCTCATGTCTAAACCAACCCACTGTGAGAGTGATGGGATCCCCAACTGTGACTCACCAACTGTGACTCACCCCCTAGGATTGGTGATGAGACAGCTTCTCTTGAAACATACTCACACAGATAAGGGTGATGTCCTAAAAAAAAAAAAAAAAAAAAAATCAGCGGTTCTCAACCTGTGGGTCACGACCTCTTTGGGGATCGAACAACCCTTTCACAGGGGTCGCCTAAGACATCTTGCTTATCAGATATTTACATAACGATTCATAAGAGTAGCAAAATTACAGTTATGAAGTAGCAACAAAAATAATTTTATGGTTGGGGGTCACCACAATGTGAGGAACTGTATAAAGGGTCGCAGCATTAGGATGGTTGTGAACCACTGACCTAAACAAAAGCAGAACTCCTTTAGGAAGGAGAAGACAAGAGAATGGATGCTAAATAGACACAATTACTTCTGCACCTGCTCTGTGGATGGGAAAGTTGTATCTCTCTTTCAAGTGGCCCACTTCCAGCCATATACATACAGTGATGTATTTGGGTTGGTCCCAAGTTAGATACAATTACTATGGTTTCTCTTTATAGTATTCTGGGACGTGGACACAGGGTGGGGCAAAAGGTTTACTGTTGTGATTATGCAAACCACAGAGTTTATTCTTGTATTACTATTTATTAATTACTGTATTATTTTCCATCTGAACAACTTTAAATAGTTCTAGGTTCGAACCCTACTAGCTGTGTGATACTGGACATGTTACTTGGCCCTTCTGAATCTCAGTTTCTGCATAACCATCAAGTTATGGTTGTTAAGACAATCCTGGTCCACTTTCCAAGTCAGCTGGGAGAGAGAAGTGTAGGAAAGAGGAGAATGGAAAAGAGGTATATCCTTAGTTGGAACTTCAAAGACAGAAATAAAAATGATTCAGCCCAGCCTGTGTGGCTCCGTGGTTGAGCATCAATTTATGAACCAGTCAGTGCATATGCCCCATTTGGGAGCTTGATCTCCAGTAGGGGGCATGCAGGAAGCAGCCAGTCAGTGATTCTCTCTCATCACTGATGTTTCTCTCTCTCCTTCTCCCTTTCTCTCTGAAATCAGTTACCCGTATATTTATATATATATATACACTTCATATATACATATATGAAGTAAAGAAGATTCTGATCACATTCATGTGTGTAGAGCTAGGAGGGCCAGCTCCAGCCTCAGGGGACGTTATGAATACACATGGAACTATTCTTTCTCAGGAATGGTGGTCTACACTATGGCAGATCCTGGTCTAGGCCAGTGGTCGGCAAACTCATTAGTCAACAGAGCCAAATATCAACAGTACAAGGATTGAAATTCCTTTTGAGAACCAAATTTTTTAAACTTCTAATGCCACTTCTTCAAAGTAGACTCGCCCAGGTCTTAGTATTTTGTGGAAGAGCCACACTCAAGGGGCCAAAGAGCTGCATGTGGCTCGAGAGCCACAGTTTGCCGACCATGGGCCTAGGCAATAACAAACTGCTTTTAATGACGCTGACCGGTGTGCATTTAAACAATACATATCCTTGTGCACTGACTGGCACATTTGTCTGGAACAACCCAAGACAGAATTTTAGTATGTCACCGAACCTAAAGATGGAATGGAATGGAATGAAGCCAGTCTCAGCTCATGGATTGATCTTCCACGGGTCTCTACCTGTTTGCTGCCTTTTTTTTTTTTTTTAAGCTTTCTCCCGGGAAAGGTCAGAAGACGGAAGCACGCCTGGCAATGCTTTGTTTGCCATTTCTTTAACCTCAAATATCATGCACCGCTGGTCTGTGTTAGTGTAAGAAACCAGGACTTATTCTGAAATCAGACAAGACATATTTGAGACCTGCCTCTACCATCAACTTAGCTGGGCAAGTCCCTAACCTACCTCAGTCTCCGCTTCTTCATCTCTGCAGTGGCTCTTGTGCAGAATAAGTAAAATAGTCATGAAATGCACATGTCCCACCTCCTTCTCCTGGGGGAGGGGAGAGGGGTGCAGGGCACAAGGCACCACAAGCAGGTATGTTCTGGAGGGTATCCCACCTAGCAGGCGCTCTTGAGGAAGATGTTTTTCTGTTTATTTCTTTTTTAAATATTTGTTATTGATTTCAGAGAGGAAGGGAGAGGAAGAGAGAGAGAGAGAGAGAGAGAGAGAGAGAGAGAGAGAGAGAGAGAGAGAGAGAGAAACGTTAATGATGAGAGAGAATCGCTGAATGGCTGCCTCCTGCACACCCCACACTGGGACTGATCCTGCAACTTGGGTATATACATCGAACCGCGGGATTGAACTGTAACCTCCCAGTTCATAGTTGACACTCAACCACTTAGCCACACCAGCAGAGCTGTTTATTTCTGACCTTACCTTTCAATTACCAGGTACAGTCCAAGTCTATATCTATTGCCACAGAGTAATGAACACTCTTTCACTCCAAAAACAGTCTCCTAGTTCAGCTAAGGAATTATATGGTCACCTAGTAATACTGTTAAGACATGAGAGACACCTTTGGCAGTTGGACATTAATACTGGGTCCCTTGTGAGAACTTTGATCTATTCACCTCTCATTTCTCAGCAATCCCAGAACTGTCTAGTGGCAGTTTCTCTGGGGGGAAAACTCATTTTTTTCCAAATTCCAGGGCTTTATCTCCTCCCCAGAGTCACCTAGGAAATTGCAAGTCCAATTCTGCAGACCAGTCTCTGGCAATTTTCAGAGAAGAATTTTAAATTGCCCTGAGATGTCTCCTCATGATCCTCCCTGCACAGCTGTGCCTCTGCCCACAGTAGACTCATCATAGATCATTTCCCCGGGGAAAGCATATAGCAGGCTTTACATTCCGTTCATTTCCTTTGACTCAGAAAAAAATTTTTTTAAATTTTTTTCCCAAGTCACTGAGTGAATTTAAGAGCTCCAGGGAAGGTTTTGTAAAATCCGTTATTTGCAAATCAGGAAAGGGAAGACAGCAGACCACAATTTAGCCAACTCCCCAGATTCTTCAAGGAATTATTAAGATATATGATGATACCTCTTTTCTAAAGTCTACTGTAAATAATGGGCTGAATAGTGTACCTTTTAACCAACTGGGAATAGTACACAGGAAGAGGGCACAGCACAAAATAGGTATCATACGCAAACAGTTCAAGCAGAGTTTTCCAGAAAACATTTGCAAAGATACAGTTCGAGGAAACCAACCGAAAGAGTGCAGTCTCCCAGGCAGGTAAAGTGAGGGAGCCATTACCACACCGAGGCTCAAGGGGGGACAGTGGAGAGCGCCATTCCTAGAACCCAGCGGGGAACAGAGGGTGCTTTCTACTGGAGCTGGCGCCTCTGGTTAGGGAAAACCCCAGTGACCTGGGCTGAGGACCAGGGAGTCAATGACATCAGTCTCCTCCGTGTTCCCATCTTCCTCTACTGCCTTAGGTCAAGGCAGCCATCTGTGGGATCCATAGGAGACCTTCTGAGAGCACAAAGTGGGGAAAAGAGAAGAGGGGATCTGGTGGGGGGCAGGGAGGGTAACTAAGAGAATGTCTACTCCCTCCCTCGTGGCAGCTGGAGGTGGGGCCGGGCCAGTTAGAAGGAAGGGCTGCGGCCTGACCATCTGAGAATGCAGCTCCTGCACCTGCGGACAGAGGTTCACCTGCAGGCAGAGGCCAGGCCTTGAGCTGAAAGGAGAGAGAAGTACGACCAGGTCCATTGAGCGACCCTGGTCTTGGGACTCAGACCACCCTGGCTCTTCCATGACTGGGAGGGCCAGGCAGCTTTCTATCGCTGGGAAATTTACTTAGCCCCTCTAAGCCCCAGTTCAATTCCTATCTTGCTGGGTTGTTACAAGGTTTTCTGTCTCTGAATCCAGGGGTTTCATGTTGTTATTGAGTGCTGAGGGAAACATACTCACTAAGCAAGAGGTCAAAGGGTGCGGTGAAAGGAGCTCTATCCTTGGAATCCAGGGAGTTCGATTACATGGGTTAGGAAAAAGGAAAAGTAAAGTTTGAAGCAGTTAAAAAGGAGATCATCATACTTTCCAGTGTTCGTTATGATCAAGTCAAGTGCACAGGAAACTCTGCCCCGTTCCATCCTTGACCTCACTTTCAACTTGACCCTCACGCCATCCCTGAACTGACTTACTCCTTGACCTCACCCCAGCTGCCAACCTCAACCTGACCTTTAATGCCCTCTTCACGCTTCCCCTCCTTGACCTCCACAATCCTGAACTTCCAGTAAGGGATGGGGCCACAGGGCAGGGATGGAGATGTCTGTTAAGGATACCATTAAGTAATTTTTAAAAGCCTAAGTTTAAATCGAGTGTTTTTAGGAGCCTGAAGAGCAGTGGTTCTCAACCTTTCTAATGCCGCGACCCTTTAATACAGTTCCTCATGTTGTGCTGACCTTCAACCATAAAATTATTTTCGTTGCTACTTCATAACTGTAATTTTGCTACTGTTATGAATCGTAATGTAAATATATGTGTTTCCCCATGGTCTTAGGCGACCCTGCTGGCGGACCCACAGGTTGAGAACTGCTGCTATAGAGCCTAAGACCATCGGAAAACAAATATTTACATTTGATTCATAACAGTAGCAAAATTACAGTTATGAAGTAGCAACGAAAATAATTTTATGGTTGAGGGTCACCACAACATGAGGAACTGTATTAAAGGGTCGCGGCATTAGAAAGGTTGAGAACCTCTGCTGTAGAGGAACAAATGGAAACATAGCCATGGTGTCAAAATATCCACATCGAAAAGGTGCATGAAAACAGCATGAACAAAATTACCTAACCTCTGAGTTTCCTGTTCTGCAAACTGTAGGTAGAAATATTTGAGGCTTCTGACATAAGGAATAGAGCTAATGTACATGAAAGTGCCAGACGTGTAGTAGTACTGAATGGCTGGTACTACCATGACCCACTGAGTGACTTTGGGCAAATCACTCAAGCTCGCCTAAACTCGCCTCCTCACCTTAAGACTGAGCATGCAGCAGTCCAGCTTAGAGAATGCCGTGGGGTCTCCAGGGGGTTCATTTCCGAGGAGCCCTGACCTATCTGGCCTCCGCTCCTGACCACGGTCCCAGACCACCATTTGAAACCTGTTAATACAGGTTCAAGCTTACAGAGTTTTCTCATGGCAGATCCATGCTTCCCTCTGTTGATCTGAGCGGCAGGGGGAAAGGAAGGGTTAGTCAACTATACATGGAAAGCCCAAGAAACCACACAGCCACATCAAGAAGCTTCCACGTTGGTCCATTTTCTGTCCAGTTTATTTTTTAAAACCCAAAGGGAATAATAGCGCGGGGCGAGCGCGGAGTGAGTTGTATGTACTGCACTCTTTGCTGCTCTTGACAACTAGGTCACGTCTCAGTAGCTCCCTGCCCCCCTCTCGTCCCTATCCCTTTCTTTTTCAATTTAAAATGTCACTGCTATTCAACCTGCCGAAACGCAGGGAGAGGCGAGGAAAGTTAATGACCGTCGATTGCTCTAAATTGAAAACCCGTGTATGCCGAGAGCCACCTTGACAGCTGAGTGCTTCCCTCGGAATAGCCTCTGTAATTAAGTGTAATATTTAAGCCAAGCAGGGGGTCACACGGAACCTATCCAGGTAGTGCTTTCTGGAAACCCAAAGAAGCACAGAGCTGTTCGCGTGTCCCTTTAGGAGTGGAATTGTACCGAAGAAAGGGGGAACCAATCTCAGAAGAGCCTCATCTTTTTGTACGCTGCCCCCAGAACAAATGCATCCAGCCATCCCTCGGGAAACATTCAACTCCTGTGTGCCCTCCGTGCGCCATAGGCAGCGTATGGGGAGGTGAATGCAGAGCTCGCACACAGGAAGAGATAGATTTGTGGGCGAACCCCCTCCACCCCACCACCACAGGGGCAGCAGTGGAAGAAGCTACAGCGTAGAACCGTGACACAGGCAAGCCCATGATTCACTCATGGAAGAGCAGGAAGGAATCAGCGAAGGCTTCCTGGAGGAGGTATAGAGTGTAGGGGGAGAACCCTCCAGCTAGAGCGTGAGCCAGACACTGAAGAATGAAATGACACCCCGTGCCATTTAGCCCCACCCTCCAGAGATGCCACGCTCCAGGTGGACAGGACTCCGCGCGCTCTTACTGGTGCCCTCCTTGGGGATTTCAAAAGTTCTGGTTGGTTCCCTTCCCTAGCTCAGCTGTCAGGCAGCCACAGCTAGAACCGGAAGTACATGACAGGCCTTTCACTCCTCCTGTGTTCTGCCCTGGAGTCCCTGCTCCTACCTCCCCAACAGTGGGACATCCTTCCTGGTCTCCACATGGGAGGCAGTCTGGAATAACTGCAAGAGTTTCTGCTCTGGAAGTGGACACACTAAGGGTTGACTCCTATCTCCATCGCTGTGTGTCTTTGCAAGCCACGCAGCTTCTAAAACTTCACAGCCTAACCCCAAAACCATTATTAATAGAGTCTACTTATAAGTAGTGAGATATATTTAATGAGCTATTTTGTGGAGTGTACTTAGCATAACAAACGTTTTCTTCTTCTTTCCTGAGTATAGAGCTGTGCACAGAGAAGAAAAACATATTTGGTAAATGTGGAGAGCGGCTACAGTGTTTGACAGGATCCAGCTTCAGACTAATGAGAGGGCGCAGTCCTCTCGTGGCCACGTGCAAATCCCACCATGGAGGGCAGAGCCCTCCCAGCACAAGGATAGCCACCAGCTGTAGTTGTAAGCTGGAACCTATGGTCCGAACACGTGGCCCCACATGCCTGAGTCATGTGGGCTTGATAGAGTTCAGGTGCATGTAGTTGAGTAGGATCAAAATTCACCAGAATGTTGTAAACATCTTGACCACACCTTTATGTTGTCTTGTGGCATCTGGCTATAAAATAAAGACGAGGTTTGTAGTCCGTGACGTTGTCACCAGCTCTCCATCAGAGAGGACAGTGTCCCCTTTCAGGGTCGCCAAACCTGGCTGAGCTGGTGTGGCACATAAGGCGCCCAATGTGGGGCTGAGTATGCCATGACCGTGCCAGCTTGCCACAGGTAAATAAGTATATGCAAGAAATTACAGTTGGGCGAAACCGGTTTGGCTCAGTGGATAGAGCGTCAGCCTGCCGACTAAAAGGTCCCAGGTTCGATTCCAGTCAAGGGCATGTACCTTGGTTGTGGGCACGTCCCCAGTAGGGGGTGTGCAAGAGGCAGCTGATGGATGTCTCTCTCTAATCGATGTTTCTAACTCTCTATCCCTCTCCCTCCCTCTCTGTAAAAAAAAAATCAATAAAATATATATATTTTTTAATGGAAATTGCAGTTGGTGTACCCTCTCTCAGGGACCCAACTGTGAAAAAGCAGGAACATTTTATAATTATAAACATCTTAGAATTCCAACATAAACTTTTTTTTAGGACTGATACATGTTATACAACTGAAACTTTTTTGGCAGGACTTGAGAAATACATAATTCTGGCATTTTCTTTATGCAAAGTGCTGGATTAATCAGCTTTTTTTCTTGCTTTTACTTTTGTTTTTTGTTTTTTATTAAATTACTAGAGGCCTATTGCACAAAGATTTGTGCAAGAATAGGCCTTCCTTCCCTGGCTGCTGGCATCTAGGACCCAGGCCTTCTCTCTGGTGCTGCCTTCCACCTTTGCTCTGGCCAGAGTATTTGCTCCAGCTGGAGTCTTCAGTGTTCTCTCCAGCTGGAGTGCTGCTCCTGTAGCTCTCTCTGCCCCCTATGCTCCCCTTCATAGTAGGCAATCCTGCTCTGCCTGGCCACTCCACACCTGCATATACAAATTAACCCACCATCTTGGTTGAGTTAATTTGCATACTCACTCCTGATTGGCTAGTGTGCATCACAGAAGTACAACCAATTTGCATATTTCTCTTGTATTAGTGTAGATTGGGGTGTCATTGGTTGATTAGATTATATATGTTTCAAGTGTATACTTCTATAGTACATCATTTGTATATTGCATTGTGCTCACCACCCAGAGTCAAATCTTCCATCATCATATATTTGACCCCTTTACTTTACTACCTCCCTACCCTACTTCCTTTTGGTAACCACCACACTGTTATATGTGTCTATGTGTTTTTTTTGTTTTTCTTGTTTATTTGTTGCTTTCAGTTTCATACCCCACACATGAGTGAAATCATGGTTCTTAGCTTTTATTTCTGACTTATTTCACTTATTATATTCTCAAGATCCATCCATGTTGTTGCAAGTGGCAATATTTCATCTTTTCTTATGGCTGAGGAGTATTCCATTTGTATATATGTTCCACATCTTCTTTATCTGAGCATATGGTGATTAACCAGCTTCTATAGTATCATGTTATTCCTTTCTTCCAACTCAGCTTTGAGATTTGAGTGAGATAACAAGATGGCTTATACAAGCCATTCACTTTAAACAGATCTGGAAAGAAAAAACAGTACTGTTGACTTTAAATGTGATGGGAGGGTATTTCAAGTCGGGTTGCTGGGTAGGCAGACTGGAGACCGAAGGACAATTCTATAATTCTCGTTGTGTTTTCCTCTCACCCCATATCATCACAAGGCTAGGGCGGCTTCTTTGTTGCTCTCCGGTTACTAAGTTTGAATTCTGATACAATGAAAACTAATTCCAGCAAGTGCCCCATCACCTTGGCCTAAAGACCGAGTAAACAGATCTCATGGAATAAGGGTCTCCTCTTTTATACACCAGAGATGCTTGGGGCATAAATTATATTGTCAATAGTTCTTGCTTTCCCTCTGATTAAATTCCGTGAGCTCGTGAACACTTATGAATGTTATTTTTTTACTAGGCAACTAAAAGGTGTGAACAGTGCTCAAACTGATTAGGACCATTGAGAGAGAGTCTTTCTTCCTTTTTTTTTTTTCCTTATACTGAAATCTATGGGTGATCCATCACAGGAAAGAGGTCTCCTCCCTGATTATTCCCTGTGCTAAGTAGTTGCCTCCAGGCTCTGGAGATTTCCAGGCTGGAAGTAAACAAAGCAGGAAAGTGTGTGAAGTTTGCCATCTCGTGGCCATGATGTGAGATGCCACAAAAATATCAGAAAGGAGCGGGCTTCCATTCCAGCCGAAGGTCCAGGCTCCCTGGAAAGCTCCCAGAACTGCCTTTCTGAGCCTCGGGTCTCATCACTTACATTTCTGTCCGTCTTATTTTCCAATGTCAGCGATTCTTGCAGCTAACCCTCTCATAATTCTTCAGCTGAAAACTCTTGAGGAAGAAAAGAATAACTTGCTGAGGTGGAGGGACCCTCAGGCTCCTGATCTCTTCCAAGGCACTGTCAACCCTTTTCATTTAATTACCACAGGGAATGTCCGGCTCTCCAGATGCCTCCACAGTGCAGTTTTGAACTGAAAGAGTAACAAAAACTTTTTCCCGTAGAAATGACTGAGACTAATCACCAGAGAAAAATTGAAACAATGGCAGTGAGTCCCGTAATAATGCTGAACTAATACAAAGCTTATGAAATGGGGAATAAGAGAGCTCAGCCTCACGTGGTAATGTCAGATCCAACATCACATCACATCCCCTGTGAGGCAGGAGGAAAGCAAATCTGGCTGCACACATTCAATGAAATGGTATCATCTTCCCAAGATGGTCTGTTCCCTCATTACATTAGTGAACTCTTGAGATAGTATTTCTCCTCCTACATAATATTCCTATAGGCCAGTGGTTCTCAACCTTTTTTAAAACTGTGACCTTTTAATACAGTTCCTCATGTTGTGGTGACCCCCAATCATAAAATTATTTTCGTTGCTACTTCATAACTGTAATTTTGCTACTGTTATGAATCATAATGTAAATATCTGTTTTTCTGACGGTCTTAAGGTGACCTTGCTAGCAGTTTCAACCTGTGGGTCGCGACACATATATTTACATTATGATTCATAACAGTAGCAAAATTACAGTTAGGAAGTAGCAACGAAAATAATTTTATGGTTGGGGGTCACCACAACATGAGGAGCTGTATTAAAAGGTCACAGCATTAAAAAAGGTTGAGAACCACTGCTATAGGCACTGCCTCATCTCACTCTGACAATAACCACATGCAGTTGATAAAGCAGGTGGGTAATTATTATCACCTTTGACAGATGAGGACACTGAGACTGAGACAGGAACAGCTCCTGTAAGAGCTCACAGCTAACAGGCAGAGTAGGGCATGGGAAGGGTCTGTTTAATTCCTCCACCCTCTTGATAACCTCCTACTAACACACCCTATTAAAGGAACACACTTTCTAAAAGTTTCCACACTGACAACTCCTTTCTAAATGATGACCCTCAAGATGCTAACGCTGGAGAAAGTCAGTGTGGATTCTGTGGTTGATGGGCCAGGGCGGTTGGTCACTGGATTCCCCAAGCCATTGATGGGTCAGTGGAGAGTCTGCAGTCAGTCCCAAAGAATGCTGGACTGGAGGAGTCAAAGGTAATGCCGGTAAAATGCTTAGTAGAGCCGTGAGTGGCATGCTGTAAACGGTATATGGAGTGTGTTCATTAAAGGGATATAACAGCCAAGACCGGTTTGGCTCAGTGGATAAAGCGTCGGCTTGCGGACTGAAAGGTCCCAGGTTCGATTCCGGTTGAGGGCATGTACCTTGCTTGCAGGCACATCTCCACTGTGGGGCATGCAGCAGGCGGATGGATGATCGATGTCTCTCTCTCATCGATGTTTCTGACTTTCTGTCTCTCTCCCTTCCTCTCTGTGAAAAATCAATAAAATATTTAAAAATAAATAAAGGGACATAACATATGTGTATTTGCCCAGTTTGCCAAGTATTCTTTCTCCACCAGCAGTATAAATAATAATAAGATTGGTAATAATCACAATAAGGATAATGATTTATCATATTGGCTAACATCAGCTTTTATCCTCACACAAGTGTACAAAATATACTGCTGGCTGGATTTTACAGATGGAAAACTGAAGTAAGCAGCCTTCCAGGTCAGATTTGATGCTGGTCACCCTATTTCATAATGGGTCTCTCTAGCTGGTAATGCTTCTTTTGGATCGAGTTAATTCAGCCAATTGGGATAACTCCATGATGAAATAATTTGAGCCTCTGAACCTCTCCTTTTCTGTTAAACTGCCTGGATCCTGTGGCCTTGCACCAGTTTCAGCATGGTTACCTGTAGGTGCTCTCTTAGCTTAACTGATGCACAGAGAGCAGGCCAGCATTTTTTTTAATGAGGGAATTTTTGCCCCCTTCCCTTTGATTTTGTGGCCTGGGGATCCCCCAGGTCCCTGTGTTGTGCCTGCAGTGGGAGCACCTGAGGTGCTCCTAAAGGAAGAAGGAATTGGAGGATATGTGATAAGAATTCATCTTTAGCTGATAAAAAGGCCACATCAGTTCAAGGGAAAGGAGAGAGATGGCCGAGGTAGGAGCCACCATCCCTCTCAACACACGCAAAAGGCTGCACTGGGCATACGGTGCTCCGCGGGACGGCCACCCCGGCACCCTCCGGCAGAGACGGGGACCATGCATGAGACATGGATGCGAAGAAATAGGGTGATGGAGACTCTACTCCTGGGAACTGCCTTAAAAAAGAGAAAACACCCGGAATCCCGCACTGTGTGCATTCCCAGGAGCGCGCTGATCCCCGGGAGAAACTGTGTGTGATGTGTGAGCCGTTTCTGACAAACACCCTGGACCCCAGGGCCTGAAACGGGCCAGGAACCAGGGCACCTGAGGGAAGTCCGTCCTGGCTTACCCTCTGGGAGAACTGAGGGAATACGGAATCGCACCCGGTGTGGTGTGTGTGATCTCATCTGGTCCTGACAGGAGGCCTGTCAACAAGGAAGCAAAGGAGCCTGGGCTGCAGTTCCCTCTCCAGGGGCACGAATTCACGGGGCCCATGTGGAGAGGGGGTGAGAAGGTGAAATGACAGCCAGAGGACGGGGGTCATCTCGGAAACCTCAGGCTGGAAGAAGCCTCACCTCCTCCATCCTGCCAGCCCCCGGCTCCCCTCCCCCGTTCCCTCCTTGCCTCCCCCTCCCCCAGCGCCACCTATTTCCTGGTCTGGGGGTGGAATCCCAGGAGCCACCGCACCCAGCCCCCCTCCTCCCCCCAACCTCCACCCTCCCGGGGCGCAACGGTCCCCGCACGAGCCGGGCGCCCCCCTCTCTCTCTCTCAGCCCCCGCACCCCTGCGAGCCCTCGGCCGGCCGGGCGCCCACGATGGGAAACGAGGCGAGCTACCCCGCGGAGATGGGCTCGCACTTCGACCAGGAGGAGATCAAGAGGCTGGGCAAGCGCTTTAAGAAGCTGGACCTGGACTCCTCGGGCGCCCTGAGCGCGGCCGAGCTGCTGTCGCTGCCCGAGCTGTGGCACAACCCGCTGGCCAAGCGGGTGTTCGAGGTGTTCGAC
>PVJN01033692.1:0-23274 GCA_004026805.1 Lasiurus borealis | reverse complement strand
GATAAACTGGGCCTCTTAGAATCTCTCTTAAATGAAGTAATACCTATTGCCAATTGAGTGTAGCTATTAGAACTGGAATACCATCTAGCATCTAGTAGTTCTTTAACTTTAAAATGCATGTGAATCACCTAAAATACAGATTGTTAAAATATAGATTGTGCCCTGGCTGGTGTGACTCAGTTAGTTGAGCATCATCCCATGCACTGAAAGGTTGCTGGGTTGATTCTGGGTCAGGGTACATGCCCAGGTTGTGGCTTGATCCCCAGTAGAGGGTATGCAGGAGGCAGCCAGCCCATCAATGTTCTGTTCTCACATAAATGTTTCTCTTTCTTTTTTTTTCTCTCTCTATTCCCCTCTCCCATCTTCTCTCTCTAAAATCAGTAAAAATATATATACTGAGTAGCCAGATTATTATGATCTCTGAATGTATAATAATCTGGCCACTTGATATATACCCTATATAATAAAAGGCTAATATGTAAATTGTCCCCTTGACCAGGAGTTCAATCAGCAGGCAGGCCAGCCAACTGCCCATGTCCCCTCCCCCTGGCCAGACTGGCCAGACCCCACCCCTGCACAAATTCATGCACCAAGCCTCTAATATATATACACTGAATGGCCAGGTTATTATTATGCATTCAGAGATTATAATAACCTGGGCACTCAATATATGTAAATACATATTGCTGGGCCCCACCAGAGTTTCTGATTTGGTGAGTCTGGGATAAGACCCAATGATTCACATGTCTAACAAGTTCCCAGACCTATCTTCCTTCCTTCCTCCCTTCCTTCCTTCCTTCCTTCCTTCTTTCCTTCCTATTTTTAAGAACCATGTTTTATTTTTAAAAATATTTTTATTGATTTCAGAGAAGAAGGGAGAGGGAGAGAGAGATAGAAACATCAGTGATGAGAGAGAATCATTGATCAACTGCCCCCTACTGGGGATTGAGTCCTCAATCCAGGCATGTGCCCTTACTGGAATCCAACCAGGGACTCTTTAGTCCACAAACCAATGCTCTATCCATTGAGCCAAACCAGACCATTTTGATGCTACTGGCTCAGAGACCACACTTTGAGAGTCACCAATCAGGACATTGTCAAGATATAATTATTTCTAGACCCTTAGCAAACAGCAGAAGTGCAGAAGCGAGAAGGATGGAGAAGACCACAGCAGGAAGGAGAAACCTGATGTGATTCCTGACTGCTTTCCAGTTCCCTTGAACCCAGCTGTATTTGGTTTCCTATTTTAGATTCTCTGTGACCTTCCTGTACTCTTATTCTCAATTCCCCTTGATTTCACTTGAGTGAGTCTCCTTGCCAAGTAAAAGGCCTGTCTAGAACACAGTTGGAAAAATATTATGCCCTCCAATGGACACAAAGTTCACTATTCCCAACCCCATTCCAGTACACCCACTGGGTAACCACAGTTAACAGATTGGCCTTTATCTCTCCATATCTTTGTCTAAGCTCCATATACACATATATGCAATGATTTTACGATTTCTTTTGCAAAACTTAAATTGTTCTAAGTTAGGATTACGATTCTACTCCTGTAGTAGGCTTAAACAAGCTGGAAATGTGGTTCTTTCTTGCAGAATAGTCCTGAGGCAGGTGATCCCAAGCAAGGTGGATCTGTTCTCTGAGGTCACCTTGGATGGAGCTCCACCATCCTTGGGTTGCCATAACCACATTTTCCGCAGTGGTTCACACCGTGTCTATACTCCAGTGAACAGGAAGGGGAAAGGATGAGGACATGGAGGCCTTCCTTTTCTTTAAGAAGGGGATCTCGCCGAGACTGGTTTGGCTCAGTGGATAGAGCATCAGCTTGTGGACTGAAAGGTCCCAGGTTCGATTCCGGTTGGGGGCATGTCCCTTGCTTGCGGGCACATCTCCACTGTGGGGCGTGCAGGAGGCAGCTGATCGATGTCTCTCTCTCATCCATGTTTCTAACTTTCTATCTCTCTTCCTTGCTCTCTGTAAAAAATCAATAAAATATTTAAAAAAAAAGAAGGGGATCTCAAAGGTACACAGATCACTTCTAATCATTTCCCCCTTGGTCATAATTTAGAACAATACACACAACTAATTGCAAAGGAGGCTTGGAAATAGTCCTTAGCTAGCCATGTGCCTGGTTAAAATTTGAAGGTTCTTGGGGGTATTGGGTAGGGGGGGAGAAGAAGAGTGTGAGAATGAATCTTTGGGGACATTTAGCAGTCTCTGCCACACAGACTATACACAGTGCTTTGTCATTTGCTTATTTATAATGTTCCTCTGAGTCAATAAATATAGATCCAACTTGGTTTAATATGTGTCTAATATTTCACTGTACAGTTATAATTCACCCAACTATTCTTATATTGGCAAATATTCCGGTTAAGTCCATCTTTCTATACCCATAAAGTTTCTTCAATAAACATGCTTGTTCATAGATTCTTACTTCCTAGAGCTTTGGTTTCTGTAAGATGAATTGCCCAAATGAGTCAAAGAATATGTGCATTTTTAATTTTTATATATATATTGCCAAATTACTCTTCCAGAAGGCTACAATAATGTTATATGTTCGCCAGCATTTCCTCATATTATCATTAATGCTCTTATTTTTTGCCCGTGTAAATGGGTTAGACATTCTACCTCATTGTTACTTAAGCTTGGATTTCTCTGGGTGTAGGTGAGATTGAGGGTATTGGTATCTTCATTGAAGATTTGGCTCCCCTTTTCTGGTATCGCTGGTTCATAACTGTATCCAAAAGGATCCCAGCAGGAAACAGAATTCATCCCAGATGGTTCAGATAAAGGGACTGTAATAACGGCACCTCTTCCAGAGCTGGGGCAGGACTGAGGGCGTAAATAGAATATGGGAAGCTGGGGAGGCAGCCAGAGACAAACCAGCAGGAAGCTGTTCTGCCTCCCAGGGCTGAAGGGACAAGATAGAGAACTATCGATCCTTGGTGAGTACTAAACCACGGAGGAAAACCTGTCCTGTGGGAGCTGTTGAGATGGAAACTTCTTAGCTTTCTTTCCGTCAGCCCTTCAGTTTCCTGTTGGTTCTTCCCCTTTGCCAAAGTCGATGGGCAAGCCCACTACCCTGTTTCCTCAAAAGTAAGATCCCCCCCCCCTGAAAATAAGACCTACTTCCAGTTTTGCCTCTCGCTGTAATATAAGGCATCCCGCCGAATGTAAGACCTCCCCAGAATATAAGGACCCCGAAGCTACTGTAAAGCGTCTGACTCCTGATTTAAAGAGACCTCGCACTGCCTGAACAACTCCGGCTGTGCTGCGGCCAATCAGTGAGCTGTTTTGTGATGACAACTACATACTACCATACTGTATACAGGTAATAAATTTCCTTTTTCTTTTCAACAATAAATGTGTACCGTATTCTTCTTCATGGAAAATAGGACATCCCCTGAAAATAAGACCTAGCACATCTTTGGGAGCAAAAATTAATAGAAGACACTGTCTTATTTTCGGGGAAACAGGGTAGCAAGAATCCTAGGTGATGCAACCCATAGGCCAAGCTCCCAGGGCACAGACACAGGCAGCTGGCCGAGAGCAGACCTGGGGAACAAACACAGAAACAGGCTCAGTACCCACTACCCTTTTCCTATCTGTAACGAAGAATCAACGTCTGAGAAGTGAGGGAGAGGATAGTTAAGAAATTCATGAAAAAATTTGGGGGTGGGGTGGGGAGACAGGCATATAAGATACTAAAAATTACTATAACACTGTTCTTATCAAAAGAGTATAGTTGATATTGTCCCTGGGGAAAACTGTCAATTAGAGAGAGAGAGGTTTTGCTCAGCCAGTGGACTCAGTGGTTGAGTGTTGACCCAAGAACCAGGAGGTCACAGTTCGATTCCCCATCAGAGCACATGCCTGGGTTGCAGGCTTGATCCCCAATGTAGGCATGCAGGAGGCAGCCAATCAATGATTCTCTCTCATCATTGATGTTTTTTTCTCTCTCTCTCTCTCCCTCTCTTTTCCTCTCTGAAGTAAATTTTAAAAATATATTTTAAAAAGACAGATACACACTTAAACAGCTAATTACCATTGCTACCCATGACCTGGGCAAAAATATAAAACGTTGCTACAATCTAATGCTGTTGAGGAATGGGCATTCTTGGTCACTCTAACAAAGTAATAAATTAATAAATTTATTTGATACCTTATTTCTTTCGCTTGATTGACTGTATTTCCAAGCAAATGATATTTTATCACCAGCTGCTGAGGATGACACCTGCATGAGGTGTGAAACAACACAAATCAGAAACTGTAGCAGGTGGAAGTCTGCTCACCGTGCTGGGTGACAGAAGTGATGCTCTGCCTTCCACTTCCCCAGTATTCTGTAATGTGGTTTTCACAATTCCGGGAGGAATACTAGCAGAAAAAAAAAAATTAATGTTCTATTGTTTCCTAAGCATAATGCTTGTTTTATGCAGTCCATATGTAACTTACTCTTCCACCAAAATGAACTCTCACACAGCATGAGGTAACTAAGAACAAAATTCTCGTTTCCAAATAAAGCCTTTGTTTTATTTTCTTCTTTACTTGCAGGCAGAGAAAGAGGAAGTATCAGAAGAAGCCATAGGAGGGGATTTTGAGTCACATAAAGAAACAATCCAGAAAGGGAACCTCTGGTTCACCTGGTTGCTTTTATTGTGCAGAAGAGGAAACTGTAAACTAGGAGAGGCAAGAGCTCAAGAAACAGAAAAGATGTAAATGTGCAGCAGTTGCCACTGGCCTTTATTATAAACTAGATCCCCAGTGCACGAGAGTGATGCACTCAGGGGAGGGGGATCCCTCAGCCGGGCCTGAGCCCTCTGCAGTCTAGGAGCCCTTGGGGGATGTCCAACTGACAGCTTAGGCCCACCCCCAGGGTGCAGAGATGGAGGCAGCAGAGGCTCCTGCCACTGCTGCTGCAGGAGCCATGAGCCATGAGCCCGGCTTCTAGCTGAGAGGTACTCCCCTGTGGGAGTGCACTAACCATTAGGGGGCAGCTCCTGTGTTGAGCATCTGCCCCTGGTGGTCAGTACACATCATAGCAACCATTATTCATATTGCATATTATCCTTTTATTTTATCAGATTAGAGGCCCAGTGCACAAATTCGTGTACCGATGGGGTCCGGCCAGCCTGCCCCAATGACAGCCAATCAGGCCAGGCTGGTGGGAGGGAGGAGAGGTGGTAGGTTGGCCAGCCCCAACCTCAATCAGAGTGGGGGAGGCCAATTGGGTGCAGGGATGGCCTGGGCGAGGGGCCACGGAAGGTTGGAGAGAGGGGCATCAATAGGGGACTCAATCGGGCTGGTTGGCTGCTGCAGTGCATGTCATAGCAATTGGTCATTCTGGCATTCTGGTTGTTTGGCTTTTTTATATACTGTATAGATCAGCAATTTCCAACCAGTGTGCCATGGCACACTGGTGTGCCTCAAGAATTTGTAAAATAGGCCGAAACCGGTTTGGCTCATTGGATAGAGCATCGGCCTGTGGACTGAAAGGTCCCGGGTTTGATTCCGGTCAGGGGCATGTACCTTGGTTGAGAGCACATCTCCAGTGTGGGGCATGCAGGAGGCAGCTGATTGATGTTTCTCTCTTATCAATGTTTCTAACTATCCCTCTCCCTTCCTCTCTGTAAAAAGTCAATAAAATATATTTTAAAAAAAAAGAATTTTTAAAATAGGCAACACCTGACTATTTAGTCAGGGGCACTGACCTCTTTTTCCTTAGGTTGTCAAATAAAACAAAGACAGCAGTTAATACAGTAGTGTTGGTGTGAGTGCTCTGTCTTAAACCATATGTAGGTCATATAATGGAGTTGCTTCTTTTTTTTTAAATATATTTTATTGATATATTTTTTTTTTTTTACAAAGAGGAGAGAAGAGGGATAGAGAATTAGAAACATTGATGACAGAGAGAGAGAGATTGATCAGCTGCCTCCTGCACGCCCCCTACTGGGGATATGCCCGCAACCAAGATACATGCCCCCCAACTGGAATCGAACCTGGGACCCTTCAGTCTGCAAGCAGAACTCTATCCACTGAGCCAAACTGGTTTTGGCGAGTTGCTTCTTATTGGTCACGTCGCTTAATAAGGTTGTATCTGGTTAGTTAACTCTTGATACCAGAAATCCTTATATACAAGTGCAGGCACATGATTTTTTAAAAAGTCACTTCAGAGCAAAAAGGGTAATTACTGTTATTATTGTTGTTATTATTTCGTAAAACAACAAAAATTATACCTATTTTTTGTTGGATTGGCAAAAACATGTATTTTTGGTGCGCTACAGAACTCTAATACTTAGTGTATATGTGCCATGAGATGAAAAGGTTGGAAGTCACTGTTATAGATCATTCTGCAAGGGTTTTTATCTGCCTGTGATCCAGCCCCCATCTCTGCTGTTTCAGAAGGAAGACCTTGCTGATGCAGGCTAACCACTAGGTGGCACTGTGCACTGGACTAGTTCTCTTAATTGCCCAGTTAAAGGGCTTTCGTTTCTAAGGATCGATTCTTTTCAGGCCTGCAAAATCATAATTCTCCAAAATCCAGAAACGCGGCCAGTTTTGAGAGCCATCTCATTTTTATCATAAAGTAAGGAATTTGGGGTTGTGGATGGAAAGGGTTCTCCACTTTAAATATTTTCTGGAATTAGTCCCTTCCTAATTTATTACTATAAAGTCTGTCCAGCCTCGAAGGACTTCTCAAGGTGCCCAGTGGCAGGTGAGCTCTGAACTCTGCAGCTGGAAGACATGTGTGTGCAGTGTAGAGTATATGGAGATTCTTCATGTGACCCCAAAAAGAAATGAAAACCTCCCAAACACCTCAGCCCTTGCTGAATCTGTTGCTCATGAGCAACTTGGCAGCAGAATCAGGGACTGTACTTGGAAGAAGTAGAATCCAGACATAACCCACCAGAGGCATGTCTTTGAGATTGTAAGAGACATCAACTAAGTCATCCAGTGGCAGGCCCTGTCCCCTTCATCCAGAACCTTCCAGGCTCCAATGGCCCTCAGCTGAGAATCGCATCTTGTCCAGTAGATCCATATCATCACCTTCCATTGTTTTATGCAGTCCATATGTAACTTACTCTCCCACCAAATGAACTCTCCAACAGCATGAGGTAACTAAGAACAGCATGGGGGTGGTATTGACAATGTTGTCTGCCATTGACAATAGTAGCATCCTGAAGACAGATCTTCCCGTTTGATTAAGACCAAAATAAGAAGCATAGAATCCCAGGCATACCTGAGTCCCAAGACCTTGAAACCACCCTGAAGACATTGTCTTTTCATCAAGAGAATCAACTCTTGGAGAGGAGGTTCTTTGGGCAGGAGCAGGAAACGTAGATGGAGGACCTAAAGGGAAAGGTAAGCTAGACTGTGATGCCACAGAGAGCATCCTATCACTTTGCACATACTCCCAGGTCTCTGAAGTGTGAATGCACTGGTATGTCTTTCAGCAGCCTGTTGTCCAATCTGTTTGATGTAAAGAATGTAAAACCACTGGAAGGTTCTACTGCCCTCTCCCCTAAAGGCTGAAGCCTAGCCTCAACTCAGGGCATCCTGGACCTCCAGCCACATGTGGTCACCAAGGACTTATGGAGCTAGATATTTGATCTGGACCAGTGTCCATCCTTCATTTTGAAGATGACTAAGATGGTTGACAACATGAAAAAGCAGGCCAGGTGATGCCCCTGCTCTCCTGAGCCTCGCTTTCTTATGTCAGTTCAGCTTCCAGAGACATCCAAGGAGAGATCTTGAGCGCAGGTGCCGGCTCAGGCAGAAGTGACCTGATTTGGCCTCGGGCTTTCACAGCGGAGATAGGAGAGCGATGGGCTGCCACTGATGAAGGTGTGTTTTGGTGGGGAGGGGTCTAGGAGAATTCTATAAACCTGGCACTTTGAAGTAATGCTTTTCCAGTTGTGGTCCCTAGACCTGCAGCATCAGCATCGCATCCCCTGGGAGCGTGTTAGCAATGTGAGACCTAAGACCTTCTGAATGAGAAATGTTTGGGATTGGGCCTCCCATCTACACAAACTGTGTCTTATGAAGTCTTTCAGGTGATTCTGATGCAAAAGTTTTGAAACACTGCCTAACACCATACATAGTTAAAGGCAGTCCTGCCTCCACCCAGGCACCATCTTAGTGGCTACGTGTATAGCTTCAGCAACCTCTGGGGATGATGATTAAAAGCATCTCATTGTCTGGCTTTACTAGCATATTTCCTGTGCACAGAATGTTCCCTGAGCTGGGCATCAGAAAGAACACACAATCAAACACAGCCCTTGTTTGTTCAAGCCCAAAACAGTAGTTTCAATAAAATAAGGTGTTATATCTACATGGTGCTATACACATTGAATCTCATATACATAACATTGAATGAAAAAAAGCCAGATACAAAAGATTACATATTCTGTGACTTCATCTATAGGAATACCAGGAAAGGGCTAAACTAATCACGATAGAAGTCAGGAAAGAAGTTACCTTTGATGGGGTATTATTGACTTAGGGGAGGAAGCATTGACTGACAGAGGGATAAAGGGGTGTCTGGAACACTGGAATAGGTTGCATGGTAAATGGGCATTTTAAAAAGTCATTAGGTGCTGCACTTAAGAAAAAAAAGAAAAAGAAAGTGTTCCTACTTAGATGATTGAAAACATTTTCCAAGGGGAGGGAGTAAGGTGAGATGGGAAGCTATGGGCCTGTACAGAGAGTAATGACAAACTAGTTTGTTGAGAGTAGAGTATGGATGAAGAGAAATAAGCAGCAAACAAAAATGGAAATATCTTTAAGTCTACTGGAAGAGACTGAGACAAGAAAAAATAGTGATCATATAAACGTAGGAATGAACCGAGGAGGGGACCTAGCTCCCAATTCAGCGTGGCTGGAGGTAGGGTGGGAGGGTTAAAGAAACTTGGGGAAAAAAAAGTATTTGGTCATGAGTCAAGAGCTGATCTGCCATTTGTTTTAAGTTTGCCCAAATCCCCAACAAATGGTTGTGAAGTTTCCTGTGAAGGGATATCCAAAAATCTAGAAACTGATTCCAAGATCCATCAAGGAGCAAAGAAGGGGTTTATGAAGCAGCTGTCTGACCCAGGAGGAAAGGAACTACACAGAATAGTGGAGCTCTGTGCATTAAATTGTTATCTACTGGTCCTTTGGAACTGAAGCAGCAGAAATGTAAAGGCTTGGCATCAGGCTTGAACCTCTCAAAATTTAAACTCTTACCAAAATTTATATATTTTTCTTAATGTGGGGTTCTTTATGTAGTAGATCAAAACCTTTGAATATATTATTTACAAAAACCTATATTTTTTTTAAAAAAAAGAGAAAAGTATGCATTGCAGATGAGAGCTTAACTGGAAATGAAGGCAAGAATACAAGTATAAAAAATGAAAATAAGATAAAGAAAGAAGAAACAAAGAGGAGGGGTAGAAACAGAATAAATGCACATGACAGTCATTTATATAATTGATCACCAAGAAGAAAACAAAGCAATGAAACACAACTAACATTTAAGGGCTCCCTTTGGCAGCACATATACTAAAAGTTGGAACAAAATAGAGAAGATTAATATGACCTCTGCATAAGGATGACACACAAATTCATAAGTCATTCAATGTGTGTGTCCTATATAAAAAAAGGCTAATATGCAAATCAATCAAATGGTGGAATGACTGGTCGCTATGATGCTCACTGACCACTAGGGGGCAGATGCTCAATGCAGGAACTGCCTGCTGGTGGCCAGTGTGTTCCCACAGGGGAAGCACTGCTCAGCCAAACACCCTGGGCTGGGCTTATTGCTGGGGGGTGCAGCAGCAGCTGAGGCAGGAGCCCCTCCCGCCTCCATGGCAGCTCTAAGGATGTCCGACTGATGGGTTAGGACCATGGGGAGTGGGCCTAAGCCATCAGTCGGACTTCCCTCAAGGGCTCCTGGACTGTGAGAGGGCACAGGCCAGGCTGAGGCACGCCCCTCCCTCAAGTGCACAAATTTCATTCCCCGGGCCTCTAGTATAAAAATAAAGCCCTGGCTGGGTAGCTCAATTGGTTAGAGTGTCATCCTGATATGTCAAGGTTGCTGGTTTGATCCCTGGTCAGGGCACATATAGGAATCAACCAATGAATATATAAATAAGTAGAACAACAAATGTTTCTCCCCCTCCCCCCTCCTCCTCCTCCTCCTCCTCCTCTACCTTCTCCTCCTCCTCCTTCTTCTCCTCTCCCCCCTCCCTCTTTCTCTCTCTCTCATCAATTTTTTAAAAGGAGGAACTAACATTTAAAACTCTAATTAAGAAACATTTTCAGAAACAACTGAAGACCTGAACCAACATATTGAAAAGGCCTATGAAGTATCTGAAAAAAATTAACCAGAAAAGATCAAATCTGAGATATATCTGGCCAAAACTATCAGATTTTAAAGTTAAAGAAAAAAATCCTGAAAGCCTGCAGGCAAAAAAAGACTTAATAACTTGCAAGTGCAAAAGAATGAGGATTGCTGAAACTGGTTTGGCTCAGTGGATAGAGCATCGGCCTGGGAAATGAAGGGTCCCGTGTTGGATTCTGGTCAAGGGCATGTATCTTGGTTCGGGCACATCCCCCGTAGGGGGCGTGCAAGGGGCGGCTGATCGATGTCTCTTATCGATGTTTCTGACTCTCTATCCCTCTCCTTTCCTCTCTGTAAAAAATCAATTAAAATATATTAAAAAAAAAAACAATGAGGATAGTATCACACTTCTCAAAAGCAAGGCAAAAATGGAGCAGCATTCTCTAAAAACTGAATTAAAAACAAAAAGTGTAATCAAGGGCAGCCTAACTATTATTCAAGTGTCAAAACAAAACAAAAAAACTCTACATTTTCAGCATAAGGGAACTAAGAGCCTTTCTTAAAGAATCTCTTAGAGCTTAAGCTTTATCCAACCAAGAGATGACTTGGATAATTTTAACAAAAGGACTGATGGTGAGTATTTCAATGTAGATAACTTTAAATCAAAGACTAAAAAAGGTGAGAATGAGGTAGAAGGCCAATGTACAAATGTAATATATTGTGGCCACATAGAAATAAAGCACCTGAAACGGGAAGAAATGGGAAAGAGGAAAGTAGAAAAAGCTAACTTGCATCGGCAACAGGTAGGAGTTAGAGGATGACTTGGAACCTGATGATCTTATGGATATATATATATTTAAATCTTCCACCCTGAACACAGCTTTCCGTGTATTAAAAAATTCTTAACAATTGATCCCATAGTAGGGCATAAGAAAAACTTTAGTAAGTTCTATGAGGTGCACATTTCACAAGCAACACTCTCTGGTCACAATGCAATAAAACAAAACTATTAATAAAATTTTTTTAAAGGATCCTATAACCAGAAATCTTAAAAACTTTATATTAAATAATATAAGAGGAGACACAAGAAGAAAACTCTTTGTAACTATGTGTGGAGATGGGTGTTAATTGCTTTATATATAGATTGTAGTGGTGTTACACTGATATACACATTTGTCAAGACTCATCAAACTGTACATTTAACATAGGTGCATTTTCCCCAGATATATTGAGAAATAATTGACAAATAACATTGTGTAAGTTTAAGGTGAACAATGTGATGGATTTGTACACATATAGTATTGTGAAGTGATTACCACAACAAAGTTAGTTAACACATCCATAACCTCACATAGTCACCTTTTTTTTTTTTTCTGGTGAAAACATTTAAGATTAGTCTCAACAAATTTCAAATATACAATACAGTATTATTTAGGTACGCATTATTTTATTCGGATCATATATCAAAGTTGATTAAAATTTTTAAAAGGCCAAAAATAAACCCCTCCTCAAATGTCTGGGGGTCTTCACTATCTGCTTATATCTAAGAAAGGAGCAATAAGAGATTGTAAGTTCTGTGTAAGGAGGGCTTTTCAGCTGGACGTTTCATTGTAGTGTGATCTGGATGGGTTGTGGAAAAGTCTTGATATAACTATCTTTAGGTTTTTCCTAACAAGAAGACAGTAAGGTGATTATTTACAGTATAGACTGAGACTAAAAGAAAAGAAAAACGAGTATAGACTGAGGTCTGATTACTTGGCTTCAAATAAAGGGTCTATCACTTATTTGCTAAATTCCTAATCTTTGGGCCTTAGTTTGTCTATAAAGTGAGGATGATTACAGTGCTTACTTCATACAGTTAATGTGATCATTAAATTAGTGTGTGTGTGTGTGTGTGTGTGTGTGTGTGTGTGTGTGTATTAGCTACTATTGCTATCCAATTCTGGCTAAAGAAACATAAGAGAAAGTCTCCCGAAGAACTTGTGGGAAATGTTTCTTTCCTAATGAAAAGATCCAGCACTGTTTTTATGCTTTCTTCCTGCTTTAAACACAGATGCAATATCTTATGGATGAGACACTTTGGACTGTCTTAATTCTTGCAATTCCTTGGGATTTAAAATATTTTCCCTAAAGTGCAAACCTGTAGTCCATTTAACTGTATGTCCTAGGGTTAATTGCTCATCCACACAAACACTGAATTTTTTAATATCTAAAATGAAAGTTCTAATAATACCTATTTCATCATGTCAAGAGCACGAAATGAGAATCTGCATATGAAAGTGTGGAAACCTTTTTCATGTCCCACGTGGTTTAGGGTTCCCCGTTCAGGGTTCGGGTTCTGGAGGAAGCTGCACACAAATGAAAAGAGAGGCTAGAAAAGTAAGTATTAATTTGGCGATATTGGGGAACCAGGCGGGAGCTTTCCTCTAGTGAGAAGACTACCGCCTTCCTTTGGCCTTGCCATCCCTTTTATTTAGGTTTGGGATACACCCTTTGCCCTGAAACAGGCAATTCCAGTAACAGATAGATTATCTTATCAGTAAGGATTTACATGATTATTTGGTGGGGAAGTTGCTTCAGCTACCATTAGATAGGGGGTGGCTGGCTCTGACCTTTCAGAGCTTCAAGGTTGACCAGCCTGCCGAGTTCCTTGTCCACACTTTCTATTAGTGAGACAATTATTGGTTTCCGGCATGAAAGTCCTTTGTAAACTGTAATAAAACTACATTAAAGATAGCTGGATGTTTATTTACATGTGCATTTGTATACACTCTTTTTTTTTTTTTTTGTAGAATGAGTGGGAGTTAAATTGGCAAAGAAGAGAATATATGAGACAGTATGTGGGAAAAATGGTATGATATGGTAAAGAGCAATTAATCTAAACTAAATATAATTAAAGGAAACATGAGGCATTCCTTTCAAAATAATGATTGTCACCATTATTATAATTATCTACTGTTTTAAAAATTCTTCCTAATGCAGTAAGATATGAAATATAAATAAAAGGGGTGAACATCAAAAGGAATAAACAAAAATTATTATTTGTAGATTGTCCTTTTGTACTAGAAAATGAAAAAAAAAACTAGTCAAAAGTACTGAAACCAGGAAGAAGTGGATTTAGTAAAATGGCTAGAAGCATATTAACATATAAAGAAGCAATAGCTTTTCTCTACCCAGTTGAAAAGGAGTGAAATTTTGCCTACCTGTGATTCTAAATACACATAGCCTTGACCTTCCAAACAAGTTCATTGTCCAAACCAAGTCTCCCCATTGTTCTCCTTCCTTCCCACCACTGGAATATCCCCTGTAACCAACACTGACACTACCCTGAAGATAATCTCATGAATTAGATATATTCATGTTAATTAGTACTAATGAGAATAAATTTTATTTTAAAGACTAGAGGCCCAGTGCACAAAATTTGTGCACGGGGGGTGTATGTCTCTCAGCCCAGCCTGAACTCTCTCCAATCTGGGACCCCTTGAGGGAACCCTACTAGAATTGGGCCAAAACAGGCAGTTGGACATTCCTCTCATAATCCAGGACTGCTGGCTCCCAACTGCTCGCCTGTCTGATTTCCTGATTGCCCCTAACCATTTCTGTCTGACAGCCTGATCATCCCCTAACCACTCCCCTGACAGCCTGATTGATGTCTAACTGCTCTCCTGCCAGCCAGTTTGTCCCTAACTGCTCTCCCCTGCAGGCTTGGTCACCCCTAACTGCCCTCCCCTACAAGACTGATCCTCCCAACTGCCCTCCCTTGCAGGCCTAATACCTCTCAACTGCCCTCCCCTACTGGCCATCTTGTGTCCACATGGGGACAGCCATCTTTGACCACATGGGGGCAGCCATCTTGTGTGTTGAAGTGATGGTCAGTTTGCATATTACTCTTTTATTAGATAGGATTCTTTGTTAACACTTTGGGTGCACCAGAATTCTGAGAAATATGCTTAAGAGAACCCTTTTATAAAATGGCTTGTCTGGGGTTTTGGTTGCTTTTGTTGATGCTTATCTCCCTTTCAGTTTCTTTTAGTTCTCACTCCTTCCATCCCTCCAATAACTGCTTGTTGTGAAATATAATAACTTGTGGGCTTTTGTGATAAGCTTGCAATAAATGCCAGTCTGTCTGCACATGGAAGTAAGTAATTACTTCTCTCTCTTCTCCACCCATTTATCACCCAGACACAGGCTCTGGGGAGGCACCACATCCTCTCAGCTGAAACATTCCTCTCCCCCAATCTATCTGCCTTGTCCACCAACACCTGCTGAGGATTTTATGACCATAACCTGGCTGCCTGAAGCTCTCTGCACTCAGGTGAGCACACTCAGCTTCTTGGTATACAAAATTGTGCCCTTTATGGCCCCAAGGGGACTTTGGCCCTAAATTTAATTTGAAGTCGCGGAATGGTATAAGGGCTAAGCTGTGACTGAGAGATCTGAGTAGCCAGAACAGAATGTGGGAGGTGGGGGTAAAAGTGCCCCTCCTTTCATTGGGCCAAATTCATACCAACAAAGGTATATGGAAGGGTCTAAACAAAGGTTTGGTGAGGGAATGTGATTCCTCTTTCTCTTGAGTTCAGCTAAGCTTTTGTCCTTGCATGCTGAGCGCAGGCAAAGGAGTGGGTAGGAAATATTACCAGGCTTGGTGGTTATGCCCCTGGGCGGCATAGCTCCATAAAGTGCCTGCTGACCTCAGCACCTATTGTTAACATCTTTCCTCACCATGAGGCAATGCCACAACTAAGAAACCCACCTTGGTATATTATTGTTATTAACTAAACTCCAGACTATATCTCATTAGTTTTAAATAGTATTAACTAAACTCCAGATTAGATTTCACTAGTGTTTTCTAACTAATGTCCTTTTTCTATTCCGGGATCCAATCCAGTGTACCACATTGCATTTAGGAGCTAATGTGCTTTTTTTTTTCTCCCACACCTCCTTCTCCTCCTCCTTTCCTTCTCCTCCTCTTTCTCCTACTCATCCTCCTCCTCTTCCTCCTTCTTTTACTTCTCACACCTAGTTCTGATGGCTCTCTGCCTTCTTCCACTCCAGGGAAGAGAACTTGGATTTGATTCTTTGTCAAAGTAAATAGGTACACTCCAACTCCTACCCACAAACCAGGTATCTGCACTTTGTACAGTTCTTCCTAAAGTCATGTTATTTTAAAATTTAATTATATTTGAACAAGAGGGTGTGGCAAGAGGGGTGCCTGCTGTTAATGAGTAATAGAGAGCAACAGATAGACAAGGTGCTTCCAGCTGGGCCAGGTACTCAGTTCTTTCCAAAATGGCCTCTGAAATATGAGTTCTTGATTCAACTTATGCTCTTGGCAGTCTTCTCATCCCCAAAGGCTACACCACAGGTACCACTCTCCTCCATATGGACAGTTGTTTAATGCCTTGAGTGGATTAGATGACATAATGTTCACTAATCCCACCCCAACTGTTTTCTTTTCTTTCTCTTAAAAAATATATATATTTGGCTGAAACTGGTTTGGCTCAGTGGATTAAGAGCGTCAGCCTGCGGACTGAAAGGTCCCAGGTTCGATTCTGGTCAAGGGCATGTACGTTGATTGTGGGCATATCCCCAGTAGTGGGCGTGCAGGAGGCGGCTGATCGATGTCTCTCTCATCGATGTTTCTAACTATTTATCCCTCTCCCTTCCTCTCTGAAATCAATACAAATATATATTTATTTTAAATATATTTTATTGAGTTTTTACAGAGAGGAAGGGAGAGGGAGAAAGAGAGATAGAAACATTAGTAACGAGAGAGAATCATTGATCAGTTGCTTCCTGCATGCCCCACACTGAGGATCGAGCCCACAATCCAGGCATGTGCCCTAACTGGGAATTGAACTGTGACCTCCTGCTTCATAGGTTGACTTCCAACCACTGAGCCACACCAGCCAAGTAAGGTTGTAGGTTTGATCCTCAGTCTGGGCACATACACGAAGCAACCAAAGAATACATAATACATAAGTGAACAATAAATTGATGTTTCTTTTTTTTTTTCTCTCTCTCTCCTCCTTCCTCTCTCTCTAACATAAAATTTTTAAAATGTTAAGGTTTACTATGTTCTTTCCTTGAAAGTCTGTTAATTTAATTTGGATTCGCCTGATCTTCTCAGAGATAGATAGATAGATAGATAGATAGATAGATAGATAGATAGATAGATTTATAGGGTGATCTAGGGTTCCTTTATTCAAACTAAAATTGCTGTTTCTAAGGCATAGAACTTTTGGGATCAAGCCCCAGAGTAAGCATCAAGGTCTCTACTTTTTCTGGTCAGCACTTTAATGTCTCCCAGTACCCTGCGACTCCAGGGGTCTCTGTTCTTACAACATGCAAGTAGCTGTTTTCTCCCAGGCCTTGTTGGATGTTTTCCTGTGCACATGAAGCCTAGCATTTAGCCAAAGACTGAATTTCCATTAATGGAATCCCTTTGTATGTTTTTGAGCTACTTTTTTTGTGTGTGCCTATCTCTCTTCTCTTCTATCCTGCCTCACAAATTGCAGCCACTACAGTAGTCTGGAACTCTGATCACTGCCTCTTCAGCTCAGCAATGTCTTCAGCTCTGCTTAGACTCCACCTCCTTTTCTCCCTGTCAGGGGGTAAATGATATCAGTAAGACCTATCATAAAGGGATGGTAACTTTGATCACTTCATTAGGATGATATCTGCCAAACTTGTTTATTCATGTATCTGTTGATCAACATGTAAGTTATTTCCAGTATGGGGATTACTAGTATATTCATTTGCTAGGGCTGACATAACAAAATACCACAGACCTGGCGGCTTAAACTACAGAAATTTAATTTCTCCAAGTCCTGAAGGCTTCCCACAAATGTTGATATGTGTATTTTTAGCTTAAGTTCAAAGTTTTCTAATTTCCCTTTCAATTTCTTTTTTAACCCATGATTATTTAAAATGAGGGTCAGACCAGCTGGTGTGGCTCAGTGGTTGAGTGTAGACCTATCAACCAGGAAGTCATGGTTCGATTCCCCTTCTGGGCATATATATGCCCAGGTTGTGGGGCTCGATCCCCAGTGTGGGGCATGTAGGAGACAGCTGATCAATGATTCTCTCTCAGCTTTGCTGTTTCTCTCTCTCTCTCTCCCTCTTCCTTCCTCTCTGAAATCAATAAAAACATATTTTTTAAAAACAAATAAAATGAGGTCAGAGACCCTGGCTGGTGTGGCTTAGTGGTTAAAGTGCCAGCCTATACAATGAAGGGTCTTGGGTTCCATTCCCGGTCAAGGGCATGTACCTCTGTCACAGCTTTTTTTTTTTTTTTTTTTTTTTAATGATGTAAAAGATATCCTTGCCTGAGAATTTAAAAAAAAAAATGAGGGTCAGAGAATTGAGTGATTTGTTGAAGGTCATAAAACAAATTGATTACCAAGAAAGATGAAGAATTGATTTCAAAGGTTTAATGATGACTGGTATCCTCAAAGTTCTGAAAGGGTGATAGATCTAAGAGCTGACCGGTAGACTTTTTCAGAATTAATAGTGTCAGACAGTATGAAAGAGCATTTGCACAGCAACATCATTATCTGTTTGGAACACGTAGAGTTTATTGGCATCATTAACGCTGCATCTAGGAGAGTGTCTGTCAAGAAGAATCTGACTGAGAGAATAAAAGCTTTCAGAGAGATCTACAGAGCAATTTTCAAGAAAAGTTCTACAGGGAAATTTTTTTATGCCAAGGTTGACATCCGCTACAAGTAACATGTGAAGATTATGTTTTCTTTTTTTAAACTAGATGTGAGAAGAAGATTGAGATGCCATTCATCGCTTTAGTGTACTTATTTTTCCTCTTCTGAATATGAGATGTCACCCATTCCACGAATAGATGAACTGTTCTTTGTTTTATGTTGTACTGTATCTACAGTATTTCAAGCACTCCACAGTGTGTGCCTTGTTATTTCTGCATTTCAATTGATTTGGGAAGAACTGTTATTGGATCAATAAGATAATACTTGAGAAGAAATTATAGAACTGTGCTACAGGCAAAATAATGAGTCGTAAGTATATGTAATTACACAAGGCGTTCAGTATAGCACGGTTTTAGTGACAAGTAACAGCGCTTAAATATTTGAAAAGGCATTTAATAGGATCTTGATCTTTGACACTGCATAAAAAAGAGAAAAACCAAAATATTGGAATCTCTTGAGTTCAAATTCTTCCTATCTGTTTTGGGAATTTGAGTAAGTTACTGAAGCTGTGCTTTCTTTTCCCCATCTCTAAAATGAGATTAAAAATAGTACCTATCTTACAGAATTGTTTTAAGTATTAAATAATATATGAAAGGGCCTGGCTGGTGAGGTTCAGTGGTTGAGCATCAGCCTATGAACCAGGAGGCTGAGGTTTCACTTCCGGTGGTGGCACCTGCCTGGGTTGTGGGCTCAGTCCCCAGGAGGGGGTGTGTAAGAGGTAGCCAATCAAAGATTCTCTCTCCTTATTGATGTTCCTATCTCTCTCTTCTCTCCCTTCCTCTCTGAAATCAATAAAATATATTTAAAAAATAGTAACATAAGGAAAGTAAAGTGCTTAGCTCAGGACATAGCTTGGAGTCCCCACTCAATAAATAGGAACTCCTATCATTATTCCACAAATTCATATGTTATTCTGATTCCCGCCGCCCCCCCCCCCCAAACTGATAGGTACTTAAGATGTCTGTATTATTTTTTACAGTAATAGTTACTATGTTATCTACAAGGAACATAATTAAGATTCACTCACAATGATGAAACTACTCTTTATGATAACCTAGTACCATATAATATTTAATACTCCTAAAGGCCAGTGTTGGAAGACCATTGTGTATAGAATGAGCAGATGTGAATTCTATGCCCAGCTCTATCTGCTCTGCTTCCAACCTTGAAGTTGATCTAAATTTCCAATGACTCTGCACCTGCATCTCAGAACCTTGAAAATTACTTAGTCTTGGCGTCTTAGGTATCACTTCTGCTCACAATTAGTTCATTGACCAGAACCAGTACCCCATTTGTTTGTGTAGCTGGCACATAGGAGACTCTGAATAACCAATCTTTTAAAAGATTAAATGAAAACAAGTTTGAGTGGTTGCTCAGTCGGTTTGTTAGATGGGCAAATCAGATAATAAACTGTGCAATGCCCATTTTGCCAAAGCTCAGTACTTTCTGTGGTTTTACCAAGTTTTCTTTTACTTTTTAAAAATTTTCCTAAGGACTTCCTTTGGTTTTAAGCACTTTCATTTTCCCTAACTCAGATGCATTTTATATCTTTTCAGGTTTCAAAATGAAAACACATTTTCCATGGAAACATCCTTCATTTGCTGCCTACTTATAAATAACTCCTTTCTGGTGATTCTCTCTCCCATCCCCACTCTCCTTATAATCTCCTAACAAAGATAAAAGTGAACTGACTGTTTTTTTTTCCTGAAAATCAGATGAACAAAATACCATTTGTTCAGGTAAATATAGATCAGCACAGAATATGCTATGGAAAAAAATACTTTTAAAGATAATATCCCTACATCTTCTTGAAACTGTTAATATATATTTTTAATTTTTTTTTCTAATTAACACATTTCAACTTTAAGCTCTCTTTTTTTAAATTTTATTTTATTGATTTCAGACAAAGGGAGAGAGATAGAAGTTTCAATGATAACAGAGAAACATTGATTGGCTGCCTCCTGCATGCCCCACACTGAGGATTGAGCCTGAAACATGGGCGTGTGCCCTGGCCAGGAATCCAACTGTGAACCTCCTGGTTCATAGGTCCATGCTCACCCAAGGATATTTTCCCATTGATTTTTAGAGAGACAGGAAGCGAGAGGGAAAGACAGAGAGAAATATTGATGTGAGAGAAACACATTAATTGGTTGTCTCCTGCAGGAGCCCCGGCGGGACCCCAGTGGGGGAGGAGCCTGTAACCCAGGTACATTGCCCTCCGGGGACTCTGGTCCACAGGCTGTGGCTCTATCTACTGAGCCAAACCGGCTGGGGCACTAAAATCCTCTTAATCTCTGTGAGACTAAGAGATTATGTTGGAAGTATTACCATTGGTTTGATTACTTTTAAACAAAACATTTGGGGGTCATTGGAAAATACATTCATTATTAATTTACTTGATCGTTGCGTGTTGTTCATGTATTTCAAACTTTGTGAAACATAACTTCCTCCCCAAACCATAGAAACTTGGTTAAAAGCTACAAAAGACGCAAACCTACCACCTAGCGGTGAAGAAAGGAAGTTTCCATCTTTTATCTCAGTATTTGTGCTCTTGCCCTCACCACTGAGGTCAGTAGTACCTACACAGAAATTCAATACTTTACCACTTCATACTAGCTTGTTCATTGGACGGTACTCTTGAGTGAGTGAAGTATGGTGGAATTCTGAGAACTGGGGGGAAAGTCACTGGTTTTTAATATTTGCGGAGCAGAAAGTGCTTTTCTACTCATCCATCTCAAACCACTGCAGCCCAAGAGGCCCACCCTGCTCTCTTTAGGGACAGACACCCTGTTCCACAAGTTCCCGGTCCAGAGAACCCAGACCCCTCCCCTGGAAGAGGCATAAATCAATACATCCTACACCAATGGGATTCCCTGATGCCAAGCCCTTAACTAATTTGCTTTACCAACTACAATAATTAAAACGAAGCCTTCCAATTGAAATTTACACATCTAAAAAAGCAGGAGGGCACCGTCTTTAATCTTAAACCCCAAAGGTGAGGAGGCGCCCGCCTTCCAGGTGGCTGAGCTTATTGTTAAAAAGAGGGGTCTATTTTGCGTTGTTCCTCCTCCTCCCTACCCCCCCCCCATCCCCACCCCTTTCTCCCTTTCCCCTTCCATTCTTCCCTCCTTTCACTTCCAAGGCACACTCAGGTGATTAAGACCAGCAGCATTCTGTCTGCATGAAACAGCTAGTGCCCTGCCCAGGATTTATTTAACTACTTACTCCCGGTTTCCCCCCTGAAAACCCCCTTGGAAAAATGCTTCTTTTCCAGTTTTTCCTGAAAGACGGAATCCAGTCCTTCCCAGGCCCCTGCGTTCAGTATGTTGCTCACTGAGCCTTCTTTCCACCTGTCATCCTGACTTTCCGCTCCATTTTCTTAAGTCGCTTTGCACGCAGCACCGAGGGGCTCTTCACCTGTCAGCCTGAGAAGTCTACCTATGCTCGGTCTTGCTAGTAGAAACCTCTTTTTTTTCCTTTTTTAAAAATTTAAGTTAAAAATGCTTGATTTCCATATTTTTACCGGACTTAAAAAAAAAAAAAAACCGAATGTTGTGTCAGCCTCCCCCAATGACTTAATCAAAACGTAACCCTTTTATCTTTTAAAAAACGTTCCGGCTCAGCGCCTCCACGGGCGCCGGGTAATTTATTCGGAATTTTGCTTCTTAAACAGGCTCCGGGGGGGAGGAGGAGGAGGAGGAGGAGGAGCAGGAGCAGTTTCGACCGAGAAGTTCAGGGAACCAGTTGACACGAAACTTGCAACAGTTGGTGCCGGGCCCTGGGCGGGTGGGAAGCGACGCCTATGGGGCGGGTCTCAGCCCCAACCGGCCTCGGGGGAAAAAGGGGAGGAAGGGGCGGCGGCGGTGCGGGTCGCAGGGGAGGGGAGGAGGGGGAGCTCCGGCCGCAGGAAGGGGCCTGGCTGGGCTGCCAGCGGCGGCGGCGGCGGCGGCCACGGCCAAGGACGGCGGGAACGCAGCCCGGCCGCCGGGGCCGCGCGCGCGCCGGGGGCGGGGGCGGGGGGTGCACCCGGGTCGTCTCGCGGGCCACGCCGGGGCCACCGCGAGGTGAGCCGGGCCCTGCCCCCGCGCCGCCCCCGGCGGGAGGCGCGACGCCCGGGCCGCGGGTGCGTGCGCGGCCCCGGGCGACGCGGCTGGGCGTGCGCGGGGCCGCGGCGGAGGCTGGGCCGGGCGGGCGGCAGAAGATGGCGAGGGTGTGTAGGCGGCAGCAATGCTCCGTTGAGAAGCGCGGCTTTCGGCAAGAACTGGACTCCTGGCGCCACAAGCTCCTCCACTGTGTAGGTGAGCTCCTCCTCCGGCCGCCCCCGGCCCGCGGGCCGCCCCGCCGCCCGGCCGCCCCGGACGCGGGAGGGAGCCCGGGCAGGCATTGCCGCTCCGGCCCGCCCGCCCGCCCTCTTTGGCTCGGCGGCGCCCCCTCCCCCACCCCCCGGAGTGCGGGCGCGCGACCTCCGGGCGGGCTCCCCGGGGCCCGGGCCTGAGCGCGCGCCGGCCCCTCCCCTCGCGCCCCCTCCCCCTCTCTCTCTCTCTCTCTCTCTCTCTCTCTCTCTCTCTCTCTCGGGCGGTAGAGCTCGCCGTTCCCCCCCTTCCCTCACGGGGCGGCCCGGCGCCGCCTCTGCCCCTTATTGTGGAGACTCGCCCCGCAGTGCCTGACACTTGACGGGGGTCGCCGCCCGCGCGTCCCGGGCGGGCCCAGCGCGGGGCCGGACCCGGACCCTGACCCGGACCGGACCCGGACCGGGCCGGACCGAGCCGAGCCGGGGCGAGGGAGGGACATGCCGGGCCCCAGCTCAGCCCCCTCCTCCTCCTCCTCCTCCTCCTCGGTTCTCGTGGGCGCCTTTCCCCCCCGCGCCCCGCGCCGCCCCTCCCCCACGCGCCCCGGCGGCGCGCGCCCCCGGCCCCACGTGCGCGCGCGGCGGGCTGGCGGGCGCTCGGGCGTGTGCGAGGCGTGAGGCGGCGATGGGGGCGGAGGGAGCCGGAGCTGTCACAGGCCCGGGGGCCGCCTGACCGAGCCAAGTGGGGTGTCATGGCCGCGGGGGGCAGCGGCTGCACTTCCTCAGCGGGCGGCGGCGGCGGCGGCGGCGGCGGCCGGGGAGCCCCTCCTCGGCGCTCGGGTCGGTGTGTGTGTGTATTTGTGTTCGGCGGTAGGCGCGGCGGGGAGGACGGCGGGCGGGCGGGCGGGGAGGTGGGGGGTGGGACCGGGTCCGACCGGGAAGACTAGTCG
>PVJN01033691.1:0-23270 GCA_004026805.1 Lasiurus borealis | reverse complement strand
TTTGTCCTTCTGCCCAATATAAGCAGATGGCTTATGGGGAGAGACAGAGCAGATGTTTGTGGATGACCTACTGCTCTCCCACACTGACAGCAGTATTGGGATAAGCATCATATATGATTCAGCCCTGTCTCTGCTTAATTGGCTGAAGTAGTAACAGGTAGCCCAGACCCCTTGGTTTTTGGGTTACAGAAGTGCATTGCTATGTTTTCTACTGATTGAGGCAGGACAACTCTGACTTCCCTTTACAAAGCTCCCTATGCAGTTGGCTCAGGCTGTGGGACCTGCATCATAGCTAGATTCCACCCTCTGTCCAAGTCTGCCTTCTCCCTTTCCTTTCCATGAGTGTTGATCCAAAGTGCACTTCTAATACACACCCTGAACACTAAAATAATCCTGTTTTAAAAATAAAATAAAACATTTCCAGAAAAATATGAAAATATTTAAGACATATGTAAAGGGGTTGCAAGCTGAGGAATTCATGCAATTGTTCCTTTTTCTCTGTTTGCTGTGAATTTTTAAAAACTTAAAAGTCTTCTCTGAAAAGGTAGAATATTAGCAACACTATTTTGTAGTCTTAAATACTATTTTTATGTGCAAATATCCTCTTTTTTTAGGCTTTAGGATTCTAACTTGAAAGTCAGCTTTAAAAGTTGTGTTTTCACAATTACAGGTATATATGGTCAGCTCAGAATGGTAAGTCAGCCAGAAAATTCTATTCTTTGAACATTTTGTTCAAAAGCAGCATTGCAATAAAAGCTTATTAAATCAATAAGTAATGGCATTGAACCAACTTGACTGCACATGTCCCTGGTTGATATATAGATCTAAATGTCTTCTGAAGCATGAATTACCTGCTATTTTGTCTTTGGATGAATATTGCTGCTAGTCATTCACTTAGCCTCTCCAAGGTTACATTTATTTCCCACAGGAACTCTCTGAACCCCAAAACACTAACATAAAACTAGAAGTATTTGTATTCATAGGCTTCTAGGAACTGTCTAAATGTCACCATGGAGTTTATCTTCACATTGAATGGATGTGGGGCCAAAGTCCACTAGCCACCTAGTCCAAGTTCTTCTAGGACAAGAGACTAGTCTCCTGATGAGGATAAGCATCCACTTTCCCATGGATGTGACCTTGTCCAATTTTAAGGTTGCAGCTAATCTCCTCTTTGCCTGTTAGAGTATTTGCTCAACAACTGAGATGTTATTTTTATTAGCTAAAAATAGACCTTCCTTACAGACTAGAGAGCAAAGCCCCCTAATAATGTTCCTACTGGGCATTCTAAAAATTATATCTCATTTTCCATTTAAACCTTTTATTCATTCAAAATCTACATTGACTTGATCTAAAGTATTACTATTTTAGAAGAAGGTTTATTAAACAAATGTAAAGTGTAAGATAAGTAAGTTAGATGTGGGACTTCATGAACTTGAGTTTGGAAAGCACTCCTAACACACGTCTCATTTTATCCCCATAACCACCTTATAAAATATGTTTTATTGTTACTGTTTTACAGACTAGGAAACTGGAGCTCAGATAGGCAAGGTTACTTGCTACAGGTTATACAGATTAGGTACAGAAATTATCATCATTGTCATCATATTATAAACAATAATAGCATTTAATATCTATTGGCCAATGATTATGTAACAGGCATTGAGTTAACTATTTTACATGCATTATTGCATTTCATTTATATAAACAGCCTATAGATTAGATATTATTATTTCCATTTACAGATGAAAAACAGTATCTCAGAGAAATAAAGCTTGTCCAAGACCACACAGTTAATAAATCTTGGGATATATTTAATCTAAGAAAATAAACTGTATTTTAGAAATGTGGTGAATTATTTTTTAAACATAGTCATAAATAATAACTTTTACCTATTCATTATAAAAATTTGGAAGGTACTCTGGTTAGAATGATTAGTAGTCTAAGTTACCATAAGATATAAAATATTTTTTTATTCCTCAATTCTCATTCCTCCAAAATTCACCCAATTTGACTGAATTAGTGACACTTTATTATAGTTATGGTATTTTCAGAGAGATTAGAAACATCCAGATGTATAATTTGAAAAATCATATTCTTGTTATAATTGCTTTGATTTGCTTTTAGTCATGATATTTATTTTAAAATTTCAAACTGCATGGAAAAGAAGGTATAAAATCTTATAAAAAGGGAGCAAAAGATACCAAAGTTGTAGATGCTTTTCCTAATCTCTGGTTTTAGAGATTCATACCAGTGCTTATGGGATAGTACACATACACATACAGACACACAAACAGTAACCCATAGAAAATGCCCTTACTACATGTCTACCAGCTCATAGCATCAGAACACATAATACTCCTCCTAGAGAAAACAATCTGACTGGAGAAATTAAACTCACACAAGAAAGGCTAAGGGAACAATTAAGAAACCAGTGCTACCCAGTGGCTTTTTTTGGCTGTTCATCAGAATCACCTTGGGAACTTATTCAAATGCAGGTACCCCAGCCAGAGATTCTGATTCATGGAGTCTGGCTAGGTACTTCTCAAATTCACTTTGAGAGGAACTTAATTCTGTGGGTAAGGTCTTATTAATGCAGAGAGTATGGTCTTCTAGTGTCTTGTTTTCAAAGCAGGGCCTAAAAGCAAACGTGGCAGCTCATGAGCAAATATGGAGGGCATGTTCATCCAATTTGCAGAGGAAACAAATTTGGGAGGACTAGTTACAGAAACTAACTCTAAGAGTCTATCTGCAATCCTATGAATAATCAATCAACAAACAGAATTCCTTGAATGCCTCATGCAGGCAGTAGAAGGTAGTAGATACCCATATCTCACTCACACACACGCACAAATGAACAATCATCCTCACACTGCACACAAGCACCCTGCCTGCCTGCCAAAGTTAGTCCCTAGCTCAGTGTCTGTGTCCCAGTAGATAACTGCTTGCCACTCTGCCTGGCTGCCCTTACCTGACAAGGCAGAAAGCCCTTTCTTCTTGTAAACTTCCAAAATCCTAGGTGGAGCTCACATGTAAAATCTCTGAGGCTTCCAGACCTCTAGAGGAGTCCATTATGCTCCTGTGGTGATCACAGAGATGGACTGCCCAGATCCTGCTTCAAAGAAGGACTTGTTGCTCAGCTGCCAGGAGTGAGGTCAGGTGATAACTTTCAGCTGGAAGCACCTTTTGAATCTGACTCAGCTGCAAAGCGGTGTCTCACCTGAGACCATGTCCTTCCTGAATGACCTGCATCTGATGACTGAGCAAGGCAGAGGTATAAAAAGGCCAAGCCAGTCCCGCCCAGTTTGGCTCAGTGGATAGAGAATTGGCCCGCAGATAAAGGGTTCTGGGTTCAATTCCAGTCAAGCACATGCTCCTAGGTTGCAGGCTCCATCCCTGGGCCTGGTCACAGGTTGCAGGAGGCAACCAATCAATGTGTCTCTCTCTCCCACTCCCTTCCATTCTCTTCAAAAATCAATGGTCATAGGGGAAATTTGTCCCTGGGAGAGTATGTTTTTTTAAAAAAGAAAGGCCAAGCCATTGCAGCCCTACACAGGACAGCTCTGCTGAACAGTCCATGATCCAGAACTTCCCCACCAAGTTGGCCAACTCATTGAGTGCCCTGCTTCACAGCTTAACTTCCTCATTTCTCTCTGATCAATCCTGTTCCCTCTCCTTCCCTTCACATGTATTAAATTTCTAATAGTTTGCACCTCAAACTCTATTGCAGCATCTGCTTTCCAGAGAATTCACACTGTGTCACCAGAGTAAGTCAGGTCAATGGCAAGGCCAATTACGCTTATAGTAGAAAAAGGCAAGTGACTTCTGGGGCCCTTGGTCAGGGCTGCCACTGCCCTAGTGGTCCCCAAGAGGTAGAAGTTTGATTTTTCTCTGGCTTCACGTCCCTGGCACTAAATTCTACTTCTATTTGTCTGGGTCTCTGGTACTGAGGATAAATCTGATGACAGAAAGACAGGGGAGAGAGGCCTTATCCCTGGGGAGAAATATTCATCAATATGGATGACTGGTGAAATGCATTAGAATATACTACTATACTGGAATGATCAACAGCCCTTCAAAAGAAAGAGGTAGGGGGTAAAATGGCAGCGAAATACACAGACGTGTCCTGAGCCTTCTCCCTGAGCAGACAGAGAGAACAGCTGAGGGTTGAACAGGGAGTGTTTGTTGGCAATTTAAGGGAAACTATACTCCAGGAGAAAGTGAGGAACAGCGGGATGGGCTCCCCTGACCTGGCAACTCCCTCTGCTGCTGGGTTCCCTGCCTAAGCAGCCAGCTCAGATGGACTAAGAGACTATGCCATCTTGAAAGGGAAAGTGGATGTTTACAGCAGCCTGAAAATTACAGCTGCAGCACTCAACGAACAGCTCTGAGCCCCAGAACACCGGTCCCCAATTGGTGGCGCAAACAATCGGATTCAGAGGAGCTCCACACGCCACACGGAAAGGTCAGATTTCACCTGGGATAAGGTGAGGTCTCTGGTAGAGCAGAACAGAAAGGTGCCCACACGGGGAGCGGGAGGACCAGGAGAAATCTCCACCTAGAGAAATCCATGGCTACTGGGCAGAGTGTGATCCCTGAATGTGGAAGGAGGCTTTCAGAGATGTTAACAGAGGGTATCTCTAGAAAGCAACCCATTTTGATCTGACACAGAACAGTCAGGGAGTTATTAAAGTGTGCGGGTTGCTTGGCCAGGAATGGAGAAAGGGGATTATGCAGCCTGGCACACTTTTCTTCTCAGATTCTTGATTCTGATTGCTAAGCCCAATACAAAGGATCACTCAATTGGGAACAGCCTAGGAGACTGCAGGGGAAATTTGTTTTTTTGGGAGCCTAGGGATTAGAGTGGAGAATCAGCTCTGGAGCAGCCCACTCCCACAAACTGCTATTGAGTGCCTAAGGAAAAGCAGGATCTAAGCACAGGCTAGAGAGAACCTATAGTCTCAGAGTCAATTTCAAAATACTGCCACCCAGGGGCTGACTCACAAATTGAATCTTGTCCAATCACAAAAGAATAAAGTGATTAAGACATGCCTGCTGACTTAAAAACTAGTGGAATGAAGGAACTCCAATATGGTCCCAACTGGGAAACAGGCATGCCAAATAAATCAATAGAGGAAGTGAATGACCTTCACTACTACACACTCTATTTTTTTATTTTTTATTTATTTTTTAATTTCTTATTTTTTTATCTATTACTTAAGAAACTGATTTTTTTTATTTTTTCCTCACTTTATTTTACCTTTTTAATTATTATATTTTATTTTCAATCAGTATTATTACTACTATTATTTTACCTTTTTGGGAAAAAAGGTGTCATTTTATTTTCTCTTTATTTTACTTTGGCATTAGAGTTCTACCTTCTAATTTCATCTTTCCTTTATTCTATTTCAACTCTACCTTTCTGCCTTCACACTCTTCCTAACTTTTCCCCTATTGTTGGCCTGTTTCTCTTACACTTATTCTACTTTAGATTTTTCCTATTCTTTCATTTTACCCAATTAAAATGTCACCCCACTTATACATCTAATCTTCAATACCCTGCTCCAATCCTTTGACACCTTTCTCTTTTCTGTCTTCACTATCCAAATAATTGATTTTCTCTCTGTCCTTTTGTTGTTGTTTGCTTGATTGTTGAGTATATCAATTTTTTACACGTTTTTATGAGATTGTTATGCTTATTCTACTTATTTTGTATTGTTTTTTTGATTGCTTTGATTTGGTTTGTTTTTTATGTCCATTTTCCCTCCCCTTCCTCAATATTACATATTGTTTGTAGCTGGCATTAATCTCCAGGTACTTGTAGCTGGCATTTGTTGGGATCAGTGCTATTCTATTGTAGTTTTCTCCCCATATATAATTTTTCCCCTTCTCTTCCTTACTCTCTTTCTTTTCTCTCTTATTTTTTTTCTTTTTCTTTTTTTATATTTTCTCCCTTCTCCCATTTTCATTTTGGCATTCCCTTTTTTTTCTCTTGTTCTTTTTTCTCTTCTTCTTTGTCTCCTATACCCTAATATGTCTCTCTCTGGTGGTCACCTTCATTTGTAGTTATTAACACTGTGAATACATTTCTGTTCAGTGCCTTCTGCATTATACCTGGTTGTGTTCTTTTTTGCCTTTAAATAAATATAGGAGAGAGAGAACTACATAACCAAACAACCAGAGAAGAGAGACCATGGGAACAGCCTGCATATGAAAGAAAAGCAGTCATCACCAAAAAAGAAAGTAAATGAAATGGAGGCAAGCAACCTTTTAGACAAAGAATTCAGAGAAATGGTCTTAAGGTGGCTGAAAAGAAAGGAAGACAAATTCAACTATATGAGTAAGAACCAAGAGGAAATGAAAAATAACATAACTGCTATAAAGACCTCAATAGAAAGGATCAAAGTAGACTAGAAGATGCAGAGAACCACATCAGTGAGCTAGAAGACAAGGTAGGAAAAAATAACAAAGTACAGAGGCATCTAAAAAAAATTAAAAAGCAAGACTAGACCCTAAAGGAACTTTGGGATAAAACAAAACAAAACAACATCCGCATAATAGGGTTCCAAAAACAGTGGAAACTGAGCAAGGACTAGAAAACCTGTTTGAAGAAACAATGACAGAAAACTTCCCTAATATAGGGAAGAAAAAACCTATACAAATCCAAGAAGCTCACAGAGTCCCAAGAAAAATGAACCCAAAAAACTAACAACAAGGCACATTATAATTAAACTGGCAAACACCAACGTCAAAGTAAGAATTTTAAAGGTGCCAGAGAGAAACAGAAAGTTACCTACAAATGAGCCCCCATCAGACTAGCAACTGATTTCTCAACAGAAACTCATCAGGCCTGAAGGGAATGCAAAGAAATATACAAAGTCATGCAAAGGAAGGGTCTGAATCCAAGAATAATGTACCCAGCAAGGCTATCAATCAAAATTGAAGGTGAAATCAGTAGCTTCAAAGACAAAAAAGGATTAAGGGAATTTATTACAACCAAACTAGCAATGCAAGAAATGCTAAAGAGTCAGCTGTAAAAAACAAAACAAATAAAAACAAAAAAACTAAAAAACAAAGAAATAGGAAGCAAAGAAGATTCACAGGGGTAAAGAATAAAAATGGTGATGAATAAGTACCTACACATAATAAATGTAAATGGACTAAATGCTCCAATCAAAAGACATAGGGTAATGGATTGGATAATAAAACATGACCCATATATCTGCTGTCTATAAGAGACCCACCTCAGAAAAACAGACGCACACAGACTGAGGGTGAATGGATGGAAAATGGTTTTGCAGGCAAATGGAAATGAAAAAAACCTGGGGTTCCAATACTTATATCTGACAAAGTAGATCTCAAAGTGAAGGACATAATAACAAGAGATAAGGAAGGCCACTTCAAGATACTAAAGGGAGAAATCCAACAAGAAGGAATAACTCTGGTAAACATATATGCACCCAATATAGAAGCACCCAAATATATTTTAAAAAAATCCTGGAGGATATCAAGGGAGAAATTGACAGAAATACAATTATAGAAGTAGATTTTAATAACCCACTATCACCATTGGACAAATCCTCTAAACAAAAAATCAGAAAAGAAACATCAATCCTAAATGACTCACTAGACCAGATGGAATTAATTGACATCTTCAGAACATTTCACCCCAAAGTCAAAGAATATACATTATTCTTAAGTGCACATGGGTCATTTTCAAAGATAGAACGTATGTTGGGTCACAGGCAAAGTATCTTCAAATTCAAGAAGATAGAAGTCATCTCAAGCATTTTCTCAGATCACAGTGGCATAAAACTGGAAATCAACTACAATAAAAACAATACAAAGAAGTCAAACACATGGAGACTAAACAGCATGCTACTAAACAATAAATGGGTTTCCAGAGAGATCACGGAAGAAATAAAAAACATCATGGCACCAAATGATGTTAAAATACAACAATCCAAAATTTATGGGACACAGTGAAAGCAGTCTTGAGAGGGAAGTTCATAGCTCTACAAGCTTACTGCAAAAAAATAACAATGGTAATAAATTACCTAACCAAACAACTCAAAGAGTTAGAAAGAGAGCAACAAGAAAAGCCCAGTGTAGGCAGAAGGAAGGAAATAGTAAAGATCAGATCAGAGATAAACAATGTAGAGACCAAAGAAACAATACAAAAGATCAACAAAACAAAGAGCTGGTTGTTTGAAAGAATAAACAAGATTGATGGACCTCTAGCCAGGCTCTCCAAGAAGCAAATAGAGAGGACCCAACTAAACAAAATCAGAAATGAAAGAGGCAAAATAACAACAGACCCTACCAAAATACAAAGGATTATTTAAAAATACTACTAACAACTCTATTCCAACAAACTGGACAACCTGGAGGAAATGGACATATTCCTAGAAAAATATAACCTTCCAAAACTCAATCAGGAAGAATATAAACATCTCAATAGGCCAATAACTATGGAAGTAATTGAAGAAGCCATCAAAAAGCTGCCCAGCAAACAAAAGCCCAGGAACAGATGGCTACACAGAAGACTTTTAACATACATTCAACGAAGAATTAAAACCTATCTTCCTTAGACTCATCCAAAAAATTTAAGAAGGAACACTTCCATACACCTTCCATGAATTCAGCAGCACCCTAATACCAAAACCAGATAAAGACAACACAATGAAAGAGAATTACAGGCCAATATCCCTCATGAACATAGATGCCAAAATCCTCAACAAAATTCTAGCAAATAAGATCCAGCAGTACATCAGAAATATCATGCACCATGACCAAGTAGGATTTATCCTAGGAATGCAAGGATGATAGAATATCCAAAAATCAATGAACGTGATACATCACATAAACAAATTGAGAGATAAAAATCACATAGTCATATCAATAGATGCAGAAAAAGCATTTGGCAAAATCCAACACCCTTTCTTGATAAAAACTCTCAGCAAGGTGGGAATAGAAGATTCATATCTCAACATCATAAAAGCCATATATGATAAACCCATAGCTAATATCATACTCAATGGGCAAAAACTAAAACCATTTCCCCTCAGAACAGGAATAAGACAGGGATTCTCACTCTCATCACTCCTGTTCAACATAGTACTGGAAGTACTAGCCATTGCAATTAGACAAGAAGAAGAAATAAAAGGCATCCAAATTGGAAAAGAAGGAGTAAAACTGTCCTCATTTGCAGATGACATGATACTGTATATAAAAAACCTGAAAGATTCCATAAAAAAACTAATAGACTTAATATATGAATTCAGCAATATAGCAGGATGCAAAATTAATGCCAAGAAATCTATGCATGTCTATACACTAATAGTGAGCTTACAGAAAGAGAGACTAAAAAAGCAATTCCATTTACCATCACACCAAAAAAAATTAAGATACATAGGAATAAACTTAACTAAGGAGGTAAAAGACCTATATGTAGAAAACTATAGTACACTGCAAAAAGAGATAAAGAAATACATAAACAGATTGAAGAGCATACCATGCTCATGGATTGGGAGAATCAACATCATTAAAATGTCCATAGTTCATAAATCAATCTATAGATTCACTGCACTACCCGTTAAAATACCAAAGACATATTTCACAGATCTAGAAAGAACTCTCTAAAAATTCATCTGGAACACAAGACCCCTAATAGCCATAGCAATCCTAAGAAAGATGAATAAAGTAAGTGGGATCTCAATATCAGATCTCAAGCTGTATTACAAAGCCACTGTTCTCAAAACAGCCTGGTACTGGCACAAGAACAGACACATAGACAAATGGAATAGAAGAGAGAATCCAGATATCAACCCAAACCACTATGCTCAATTAATATTCAACAAAGTAGGCATGAAAATACAATGGAGTCAAGACAGTCTCCTCAATAAATGGTGTTGGGAAAATTGGACAGATATATGCAAAAAAAATGAGACCAGACGATGAACTTAACACTATACATAAAAGTAAACTCCAAATGGATATAGGATTTAAACATAAGACAGGAAACCATAAAAATATTAGAGGAATCCACAGGTAACACAATTTCAAACATATGCTGAAAAAACTTCTTCACTGATACTATTCCAAGGGCAATGAAGGCTAAAGAGAAAATTTAAAAAATGGGATTACATCAAGATAAAAAAGCTTTTGCACATCAAAAGAAACCATCAACCAAACAACAAGAAAGCCCACTGTATGGGAGAACATATTTGCAAATGTTATCACTGATAAAGGTTTAATCTCCAACATCTACAGCCATCTTATACAACTTATTAAAGGAAGGTAAATGTTCCAATAAAAAAAAATGGGCAATGGACCTAAATAGAATCTTTTCAAAAGAAGACAGAAGGAAGGCCAAGAGACACATGAAAACATGCTCAATGTCACTCATTATCTGAGAGATGCAAATCAAAAAAAAAAATGTGATACACTCTCACACCTGTCAGAATGGCAATCATCAACAAATCAACACATGACAAGTGTTGGCAAGGATGCAGAGAAAAAGGAACCCTCGTGCACTGCTGGTGGTAATGCAGACTGGTGCAGTCACTGTGGAGAACAGTATGGAGTTTCCTCAAAAACCTAAAAATGGAACTCCATTTTGAGCCAGCAATCTCATTCCTAGGAATATATCCTAAGAAACTAGAAACACCAATGAGAAAGGATTTATGCACCCCTATGTACATAGCAGTACAATTTACAATAATTAAAATTTTGAAATAGCCTAGGTGCCCATCAGCAGATGAGTGGATCAGAAAACTATGATACATTTACACAATGGAATTCTATGCTGCCATAAAAAGGAGGAATTCTTACCAGTTGCAGCAACCTGGATGGAACTGAAGAGCATTATGTTAAGTGAAATAAGCCATTCAATGAAAGATTAATACCACATGATATCACTCATTTATGGATAATAAAGAACATTATAAACTGATGAAGAAAAAGATAGATACAGAGACAATAAAGCATCAAACAGACTTTGAAATTACAGCAGAAAGTTTAAGAAGAGGTGGGGTAGATAAGAGATCAACCAAAGGACTTGCATGCATGCATATAAGCATAACCAGTGGACACAAGACACTGGGGGGTTAAGGTATGCGTATAAGCATAAGCAATGGATGCAAGACATGTAGGGTAATGGCAAAATATGTATACATGTAATACATTCATAAAAAGATTAAAATAAAATAAAATAAAATAAAAGTGGGCCTTAAAAATAAATAGAAAGAAAAAATAAAAAGAAAGAGGTAAAGTATATTTTCTGACGTGAGAGAGTATCCAAAAAATACTGTTATCTGAAATTTACAAAGCAAATTTTGGAACTGCTGATGTAACTGACACCATTTTCAAAGTTAGCACAGTGGTCACCTTTTAAATAAATTTAAATTATAAGCATTTGAAAGATTTTGATATGAAATATTTTAGATCCAGTTTATATACATCTCTAATAATGCAAATCGCCCCAAAGGAAAATGTCACCAAGAATCACATAAATTCAAAGCTTTAAGGCTAAGTGAATTATAAGCCATGTGTATACTATTGCCACATGGTGGCACCACTTTAGCTGATAAACAGAAATTCTGGTCTTCCTTTGTGAACACAGGTCTCAAATGATGCCAATTTCTAATAATGTGGGGCCCTCGTAAACACATTCCTGGCATAAAACACAGATGCTCTGAATATGGGTAGGCAGAACATCTGGAGGAATATATACCAAGCTTAACTGGGGTTATCTCTGGAGAGTGGAAATGGGGAGGGTAGATGTTACCTGTCCACATTATATACTCCTAATTTTATTACTTTGGCATTCAGTAAGAAAGAATGTATAAAGGAAACTCATTTCCCATGAAAATAAATGCCTTCTTTGAAATTTAAGTAAAACCCTAAGTGTATTTCAAATGCCAGGCAGATGGCAGACGGCACACATGAGGCAGCGCAGAAGGCTTGTCATCCTCTGGCTGGGCAACTGGTGCTCCATATGAAAAAGTCAAAACCACAGGAATGTGAATCCCCCAGTACCTCTGGCTCTAGCAGCTTCTCTGCCAACCCAAGGTTTCCTCCCAGGCAGGCTCCATCATCATATCATCTCTAGCCCAGAGGGCATGCACACAGCCCCAGGACAGCACAATTTCACCTCTACTCCAGTGCTGAGCCCGGAATTTACATAAACTTCAGAGGGAACACCTGAAGAAGAAAAATACTGTTAGAATTGGCAGTAAGCCCCAGTGGAACTCTGCAAAACCATGCCTGCCTGCCCTCAGACATGGTCTCAGGGGTCAGGCTGACAGAAATACCAACAGCAGCTATCGTCAGAGAGCTTACCCTGTGCCAGGTATTGTATTAAATGTTTTATACACATAATCTCATATAATCCTCACAACCACCTTGGGGTGGGTGCAGCTATTATCCTATTTTACAAATGTAGAAACTGAGATAGACCACAGAAGTTAGACACCTACCCAAGGTCATACAATAAGTGACCTATTTGAACCCAGTTCTGCCAGTGCTCTTGGTTTGCATTTACACTTGATCCCTGAAGCAAAACAATGTTGTATTCTCCGTAGTTTGCCTAAGTTTCAGTGGATGGGAGTTATTATATGGCTTGGAGTCCTTGGACCAAAATCATAACAAATTGCTGAACTAGAGATGGACCAAATACCTAGAAATACGGTCTTTCCATTGGTTCATTCATTCAAACCTCTACACAGATAACAGTCTGCTTTGTTTTCTGGTCACATATTAGATCAAGGGTGTGTGGATGAGTCTAGGGCCAGAGCTCTAGGAGATCCTTGACAATATTTACACCTCAGAGAGTGAACAACATGCCTTAAAGGATCATCTGTAGTAAAGAGGCAGAGCCAAAAGACCAGAAATGAGAGTCAAAGAAGGAACTTTGAATCTGGCAGCACTAGGAACCCATAGTACATAGTTAGCCTCAAACCCAGAACCAAAGGGCTATTATGTATAAGCACATGGTATAACAGAACCTAGTGCTGTGAGATTTCCAGCACATGTATATGTCCACACCACAGATAGCAAGGAAGCAGACATTTTTGTTGCTCAACCTGGGTTATTTGATTTGCTATACCAAGAGCTCTTTGAGGACAGGAACAAGTGGTAAGTGACTTCTGGGGCTTTTGATTAGGGTTACCACAGAGCACCAGGCCTGGCACAGGTTGGCTGAACCAACTTCTTCCCACTGTGTCACAATGAGACACTTGATTTTGTTTTTTTCCTAGGTTTATTGTTGTCCATTCAGAAAGATTTCTGATATATTTGCTACATGCTAGAAACAAGAGGAAAAGTCAAAAGAAAGGAAGTCAGAGGAGGTAGAAAAAGATAAAGAGGGAATAAATGGTGATGGAAGCAAACGTGATCTTGGATGGTGAACACACAATACAATATACAAATGATATGTCATAGAATTGTACACTTGAAACCTATATAATTTAAATAATCAATGTGACCCCAATAAATTTAATAAATGTTTAATTTAAAAATTATGAGAGAGGAAAGGAGAGAGAGAAACATTGATGTGAGAAAGAAACATCCATCAGTTGCCTCCCATACATGCCCCAACCTGGGATCGAACCTGCAACCTAGGTATGTGCCCTGACCAGAAATTGAACCAGCAACCTTTTTTTGTGTGTATAGGATTATGCTCCAACCAACTGAGCCACCGAGCCACCAGTATTGTCCATGCTCTCTAGGAGCTTATATCTATATTGGGAGATAAGATGAACCACAGGTACACAACACAATTACATATATGCATATATTTATTGCCTATGGACACAGAGAATAGAGTAGTAAAGGACTGGAGTGGGGTGGGAACTGGGTGGAGGGGGACAATGGGGGAAAGGGAGATATCTATAATACTCAACTCTCTTTCTTCTCTCTCTCTCTCTCTCTCTCTCTCTCTCTCTCTCTCTCTCTCTCTCTCTCTGCACACACACACACACACACATACACACACACTAGAGGCTCAATGCATGAAATTCATGGGGCTTAGCCCTCGCAGCCCCTTACAGACTTGGCCGGCCCTCACAGTCCTGTCTTCACAGGGAAGGTCATCTGGAAGGACACCCAGAAGATCATTTGGCTGCCGGGTCTAATTAGTATATTACACTTTTATTATTATAGATATTGGAAAGTACCATAGTTCTAAGGCCCCAGATGCAAGTCTTAGGGCCAACTCATTTATTCAGATAGCCACTGTTATGCCACCCTACAACCATCACAAGTCTGTCCATCCATCTCCAACATTGGAAATTCCCAGCTCAAAGGGACTATAAGAAAAGATATCAGGACTGCTCAAAGATATCATAACATAGAAAGTGAAGACTGGTGAATCTGAGTTAAACCCCTGAATGTTATTTACTAACTTTGAAACCAGATTAGTCTCCTATTTAACTCTCAATATACGAGGAAAAATAGTCATACCACTTATCATCTGGATCCAATGGACCTTTTATAGTTTTATATTTTAAGTCTTATAATAATAAACAGGCATAAGGATAAAGGTGTAATGAAAAAAATTTAATCAGAAAGTTTAATAAGAATTTAGGCATAGTAAACCAAATTTTTATTTCCTTTTTGTTGTTGTTGTTTTGAAGATATATCTACCCCAAATGGTCAACATCCTTTGCATGTTCATCAACTGTTACACACAAATCTAGAACATATTCATCTTACAAATACTGATTCTATGTTTCAAATCTATTTTAATAGATATTTTTTTCATTGCTCCTGGTTCTTCTTCCTACACTTAAAATGTCAAAATTCAATAGTTCTGGAAACTTTGATGGCTCATAGTTTTGCTGAAGAGAGGATGGCCATTTATTTGCTCCATAATAGCAAAACATTATTTTTAGAATTCTAAATATTAACTAGAATGATTGATTTAATGATTATATATTTTTCATTTCTACATCATTTTTTCCAATCCATTCATCCTTGGATGTACAACTGATTTCAGCATGTATCTATTTAGGAACTATATAAAGTAAATTTTCCTGCAAAAACATGATAGTACAGCTCCTGACACAAAATATTGTCTGATATAGTCTTTCCTACTAACTAGCTGGATAAGAATACCATGTTTTATTTTTGTCCTTAGAAATATTCTATTTCCTCATAGATCCTTGAGTTTAAAAGATTATGTCTATTGCTGAAACCAGTTTGGCTCAGTGGATAGAGCGTCAGCCTGTGGATTGAAGGGTCCCGGGTTCGATTCCAATCAAGGGCATGTATCTTGGTTGTGGGCACATCCCCAGTTGGGGGTGTGCAGGAGGCAGCTGATCAATGTCTCTCTCTCATCGATGTTTCTGACTCTCTATCTCTCTCCCTTCCTCTCTGTAAAAAATCAATAAAATATATTTTTAAAAATAAATAAAAGATTATATCTATGATACTGACATCTGTAGACTCATAGTCTGAGATTTCACTTACTTGATCAATTTCACCATTAGTGTAATCTGCTGTTGTCTCTTCAGATTCACCTTCTGATTTACCTACTAACTGGGCAACATCATCCTCTGTCAATTTTCTTCTATTAGTAGAAATTTTAAATTTCTGAATTTTCAACTGTGTTTAACAAAACCCTTAAAAAGCCTACAAGATGCGTTTTCACACTTCTTTATAGATTTTTGAAAGATGATGCATGACTTTGGAGACACAATAAAAAAAAAAACCCTGAAAGATGGTGTAATAGTAATGATTTATTCCAGAATTACATTAGCTTTCTGGGCTATTCCATGATTCTTCTATTTTCTTATTTTTTTAAGTTTATTTATTATTGTTGGCAATATTGCTAATGTTCCCTATGTCTGCCTTCCACTTCCCTCCTCTACCCAGCCCCTGTCTTAACCAGTCTTTTTACCATAGTTGAAAATAATTAATAAGTAATAATGCAATAAAATTTCTGGGATGTTGATATATCAACATTTTTCAAGAAATAATAAAAAGGATAAGTAAGATATCATGATGAATCTTAACCTTATAAAAGATTTCTGTGACATCACATGGTAATTGCAATATATAAATGGTATTCTGTTCTTTTCTTTTTTTAAGTGCATCTTTGTTCTTTTGAAAACCTCTAGGAAAAATATAAGTCATGAAATATCAATCCTTACAACTAGCTAGAACTGTTCAAAATAAACACTTAAAAATAAAATTGAATCCAGTAGACACTGATGATATATACTGAGAGCTAAACCTTGTAAAGTTTCCCAGTTGTTTTCAGGTTAAAGTCCTTGTACTAGGTCGAACAGGAGTGGTGAGACTGGGCATCCCTGTCTTGTTCCTGTTCTTAGGGGAAATGGTTTTAGATTTTGCCCATTGAGTATGATGTTAGTTGTAGGTTTATTATATATGGCATTTATTATGTTGAGGTATAATCCTTCTATTCCCACCTTGTTGAAATTTTTTATCAAGAAAGGATGTTGGATTTAGTCAAATGCTTTTACTGCATCAATTGATATGACTATGTGATTTTTATTTCTCAATTTGTTTATATGATGTATCACATTTATTGATTTGCAGATATTGTACCATCCTTGCATTTCTGGGGTAAATCCTACTGGGTCATGGTGTATGATCTTTCTGATGTACTGCTGGATCCGATTTGCTAGAATTTTGAGGATTTGGGCATCTATGCTCATGAGAGATATTGGCCTGTAATTCTCTTTCATTGTGTTGTCTTTATCTGGTTTTGGTACAAGGGTGATTTTGGCTTCATAGAAAGTGCTCTGAAGTGTTCCTTCCTCTTGAATTTTTTATAATAGTCTGAAGAGGATAGGTTTGAATACTTCTTTGAATGTTTGGTGAGAGTCCCCTGTGTAGCCATCTGGCCCAGGACGTTTGTTAGCTGGAAGCTTTTTTGATGACTGTTTCCATTTCTTCCATAGTTATTGGTCTATTGAGATGTTCTTATTCTTCTTGATTGAGTTTTGGAAGGTTATATTTTTTTAGGAATATGTCCATTTCCTCCAGGTTGTCCAGTTTGTTGAAATAGAGTTGTTCATAGTATTTTTTTTAACAATCCTTTGTATTTTGGTGGGGTCTGTTGTTATTTCACCTCTTTCATTTCTGATTTTGTTTATTTGAATAGTCTCTTTTTGCTTCTTGGTGAGCCTAGCTAGAGGTTCATCAATCTTGTTTATCCTTTCAAAGAACCAGCTCTTGGTTTTGTTGATCTGTTGTATTGTTTCTTTGGTCTCTATGTCGTTTATCTCCACTCTGATATTTACTATTTTCTTCCTTCTGCTTACATTGGGATTTTCTTGGTGCTCTCTTTCTAACTCTTTGAGTTGTATGGGTTAGGTAATTTATTACCATTGTTTCTTGTTTTTGTGGGATAGGCTTGTAGAGCTATGAACTTCCCTCTCAAGACTACTTTCACTGTGTCCCATAGATTTTGGATTGTTGTGTTTTCATTATCATTTGGTGCCATGATGTTTTTTATTTCTTCCTTGATCTCTCTGGAAACCCATTCATTGTTTAACAGCATGCTGTTTAGTCTCCATGTGTTTGTTCTTTGGATTGTTTTTATTGTACTTGATTTCCAGTTTTATGTCACCATGATCTGAGAAGATGCTTGAGATGATTTCTATCTTCTTGAATTTAAAGAGACTTTGCCTGTGACCCAACATATGGTCTATCTTTGAAAATGACCCATGTGCACTTGAGAAGAATATATATTATGTGGCTTGGGGGTGAAATGTTTTGTAGATGTCAATTAATTCCATCTGGTGAGTCATTTAGGATTGATGTTTCTTTTGCTGAATTTTTGTTTAGAGGATTTGTCCAATGGTGATAGTGGGGTATTAAAGTCTACTACTATGATTGTATTGCTGGAAATCTCTCCCTTGATATATTCCAGGAGTTTCGTTTATGTATTTGGGGGCTCCTATATTGGGTGTGTATATGTTTACCAGACTTATTTCTTCTTGCTGAATAGCTCCCTTTAGTGTTATGAAGTGTCCTTCCTTATTTCTTCTTATGTCCTTCACTTTGAGATCTAATTTGTCATATATAAGGATTGTTACCCCAGCTTTTGTTTCATTTCCATTTGCCTGAAAAACTGTTTTCTATCCATTCACCCTCAGTCGGTATGAGTCTTTTTTTCTGAGGTGGGTTTCTTGTAGACAGCAGATATAGGAGTCATGTTTTGTTATCCAATCCATTGCTCTCTGTCTTTTGATTGGAGCATTTAATCCATTTACATTTAAAGTTATTATTGATAGGGACTTATTTGTGGCCATTTTTCTTCTTTATCCCTGTGTACCTTCTTCACTTCCTATTTCTTTTTTTTTTCTTTTCCTTTTTTTTTCAGCAGATCCTTTAGCTTTTCTTGCATAGCTGGTTTGTTGGTAAAAAATTCCCTTAGTCTTTTTTGTCAGTGATGCTCCTGATGTCACCTTCAATTCTGATTGATAGCCTCGCTGGGTACAATATTCTTGGATTCAGACCCTTCCTTTGCCTGACTTTGTATATTTCATTCCATTCCCTTCAGATCTCATGAGTTTCTGTTGAGAAATTAGTTGCTAGTCTGATGGGGGTTCCTTTGTAGGTAACTTTCTATTTCTCTCTGGCCACTTTTAAGATTCTTACTTTGTTGTTGGTGCTTGCCAGGTTAATGATAATGTGTCTTGTGTCTGTCTTTTGGGTTTCATTTTGCTAGGGACTCTGTGAGCTTCTTGGATTTGTGTGGCTTTTTTCTTCCCTATATCAGCGAAGTTTTCTGTTATTATTTCTTCAAACAGGTTTTCTATTCCTTGCTCAGTTTCTACTCTTTCTGGAACCCCTATTATGGGGATGTTGTTTTGTTTCATGTTGTCCCAAGTTCCTTTAGGCTCTCCTCCTGCTTTTTAATTTTTTTTCTAGAAGCTGCTGTACTTGGGTATTTTTTCCTAACTTGTCTTCTAGCTCACTGATGCGGTCCTCTGCTTCTTCTAGCTTACTTTTGATGCTTTCTATTGAGTTCTTTACAGCAGCAATGTCATTTTTCATTTCTTCTTGGTTCTTACTCATATTGTCGAATTTGTCTTCCATTCTTTTCAGCCACCTTATGATCATTTCTCTGAATTCTTTCTCTGGCAGGTTGCTTGCCCCCATTTTATTTACTTCCTTTTCTGGTGATTCCTGCTTTTCTTTCATATGTGGGCTATTTCTTTGTCTGCCCATGGTCTCTCTTCTCTGGGTGTCTGGTTATGTAGTTCTCTCTCTCCTATGTTAATTTAAAGGTATAAAAACAACACAACCAGGTACAATGAACAAGGCACTAAACAGAAATGTATTCACAATATCAACAGCCACAAATAAAGGTGACCAGCAGAGAGAGACAAATTATGGTATAGGAGAGAAAGAAGAGAGAAAAGAAGAAGAAGAAGAAGAAGAAGAAGAAGAAGAAGAAGAAGAAGAAGAAGAAGAAGAAGAAGAAGAAGAAGAAGAAGAAGAAGAAGAAGAAAGGAAAGAAAAGAAAAGAATGTCAAAATGCAATGGGAAGATAGGAAGAAAAAGAAAAAGAGAAAAAAATAAGAGAGAGAAAAGAGAGTAAGAAAGAGAAGGGGAACAAATTACATATATGGGGAGAAAACTGCAATAGAATATCACTAATCCTAACAAATGCCAGCTACAAGTACCTGGAGGTTAATGCAATCTATAAACAACAACTAATATCAAGGGAGGTGAAGGAAAACAGACAAAAAAAAAGCAAACCAAAAACAAAACACAATAAGAAGAATAAGCACAAAATATACACAAAAATGTATAAAATGTTGATATAATCAACATTCAAGCAAACCATACCAAAGGACATAGAGAAAAACAATTTTTTGGATAATGAAGACAGAGAAGAGAGAATTGTCTATGGACTTGGAGCAGGAGATTGGAAATTAGATATATAAGTGGGGTGAAATTTTAACAGGGGGTAAAAAGAAATAATAGGAAAATCTAAAGTAGGAAAAGGGTAAGAGAAACAGAACAATAGGAGAAAAGTTAGGAAGAGAGTGAAGACATAAAGGTAGAGCTGAGATAGAATAAAGTGATCTAAAGGAAAGATGCAATTTGAATGTAGAATTCTACTCCCAAAGTAAAATAAAGAAAAAATAAAATGACACTTTTTTTCCCAAAAAGGTAAAATAATAGTAGTAACAATACTGATTGAAAATAAAAATGTAAAAATTAAAAAGGTAAAACAGGTGAGAAAAAAAGAAAAAAAATTCATTGCATATGTAAAAGATGAAAAATTAAAAATTAAATATAAGAAATTAAAAATAATAAAAAATTAGAGTTTGCAGTAGTGTAGGTCATTCACTACCTCTATTGATCTGTTTGGCATGCCTGTTTCCCACTGGGAACAATATTGCAGTTCCCTGCATTCCACTGGTTTTTAAGCCAGGGGTGTGTCTTAATCTCTTTTTTCTTTGGTGATTACACAAGTCAATTTGTGAGTCAGCCCCTGGGTTGCAATGTTTCAGGATTGACCTCCAAGACCATAGGTTCTCTCTAGCCTCTGCTTAGATCCTGCTTTCCCTTTGGTACTCAATAACTGTTTGTGGGAATGAGCTGCCCCAGAGCTGGTCCTCTCATGGTTACTCCCTGTTCTTATCCCCAGGCTCCAGAAACACACCATTCCCTTGCAGTCCCCAACTGGGTGATCCTTTTTATTGGGCTTAGCAATCAAAAGCAAGGATCTGAAGAGGAAAGAGCACAAGTCTGTTCAGTCCTCTTTCCCTGCTCCTGTCCAAGCAGCCAGCACATTTTAATAACTCCCATGCTGTCCTTATGCATCAGATCAAGATGGGTTGCTTTCTAGAGATCCCCTCTGTTAATAGCTCTGAGGGCCCCCTTCCACATTCAGGGATCATGTCCTGCCCAACATCCACGGATTTCTCTTGGTGCCGATTTCCCCTGGTCCAGTTCCCATTGTGCGCACCTTTCTGTTCTGCAGGACCAGAGACCTCACCTTATCCCAGGCGAAATTTGACCTTTCCGTGTGCCATGTGGAGTTAATCTGAGTGCACTGATTGGGGAGCAGTATTCTGGGGCTTGGAGCTGTTCAATGGGTACTGCAACTGTAGATTTTCAGGCTCCCATAAATATCCACTTTCCCCTTCAAGATGGCATGGTCTCCGCATCAGAGCTGGTGGCTCAGGCAGGGAACCCGGCAGCAGTGGAGGATGCCTGGTCAGGGGAGCCTGATCCAGCAGTCCCCCACCTTCTCCTGGAGTGTAGTATTCCTTAAATCACCAACAAACACTCTCTGTGTGACCCTCAGCTGTTCTTTCTGTCTGTTCAGGGAGAAGGCTCAGGACTTGTCCGTCTATTCCACCGCCATTTTTACTCAAGTAACTAGTTTAAGGATACACTGCTAATTAGTAACTGAGATGTTACAGCTTCTAGTTCAGTGCTCTATTACACCAGAGTATCTCCAGGCTTAACCTATGGTCAGTGAGAAGGTCATGGGAATCACTGAATAGGGGAGCAACTAAATAAAAGTTTTCAGAAATAACGTATTATTACTTCAGAAAGTAATAATACCTAGGAGGTAGGTATTATTACTTTACACTAAGAATAAAATCCGAGTATGGTTACATTTCCAAACTAAATGAAAATGCAAGACTCCAGCTTAATCTGGCCATTTTACCCTCCAGAGTAGAAAAGTGGCTCAAGGCAGCTGAAAGTGCATCTTTATATGGTATCTTGGATCTGCTTAAAAATAATCTGTGGGTGGAGACTGGGGGAGCTACAAATGAAATAAGATTAGCCATGAGTTGATCATTGTTAAGCTAGGTGGTAGGTAAATAGGGAGGGATATTTATTATATAGTTCCATCTACTTTGGCACATTTCTTAGTTTAGGTTCCCTAAAAGCAGAGTCTGAGACAAAGATGCAGGTGCTGGTGTTTTATTTGGGAGTCAATTCCAGAGAGGAAGATTAAGGAAGTTGGAAGAGTGAAGTAGAGGTGAAAAATCCAATATAAGAATGCTATTGCCCTGGCTCAGGTGGTTGGAGCATCATCCCATATGCCACAAGGTTGTGAGTTCAATTCCTAGTCAGGGCATATATCTGGGTTGAGAGTTTAATCCCTGGTTGTGGAGTGTAGAGGAGGCAACTGATCAATGTTTCTCTCTCACATACTTTCTCTCTCTCTCTCTCTCTCTCTCTCTCTCTCTCTCTCTCTCTCTCTCTCCTCTCTCTTAAAAAAAAAATCAATGTCCTTGGCGAGCATAAAAAAAAGAATGTTATTGAGATGTTGAGGTCACCTCTGTGAGCAGGAGATTCAAATTTGCCAGGAAAAGCTGAGATGTACACAGAATACCTCCCAAAATTTACCACCTAAAGTATAAGAAAAAAAAACATCCATCCTCATTGGTTGTTAGTTAACCAGAGTATAGGACAAGGGCCTAGGGCAAAAAGTAGAAAAATAAGAGGAACACATTAAAGGTAGGACACTGTCATTTCTAGATGAGTGTGAGCTTACAAGGAACTATCTACTAGAGTTGTGATTAAAATCACAGATAGACCAAAGGGATGCTATGGGATCATCATTGACTGCAGTATATGTTGGGAATTTTCTATGATAACAAAAATAAAGTATATCTTCTTCTATCTTTATCCCATCTAGGAAAGGTAGCTTCAGGGAAAAAGGCCTTCCTTGTATTGGCCTTGGGTTTGACTATGAGAATATGAAGGCTTTGAGGATGACAAGTTCAGTTCCTTAGGACTGACATAAAAAGAGATACAAATGCATTGTGATTGCTCTGAGAAATGAGATGACTATATTTGTATAGGCCAAGAGAGTACGTAGTTGCATGGTGTCCTTTTTCCTCCTCGCTTTGAACTCACTTAAGGATATGTAACTGATGTAATTTACAAAGGATGCTTTCCCTGACATCTCTTTTTTTTTTTTTTCATCCTTAGCAAGGCTTCCTATGCCCTGAACACTCTTAATGGCCCCAGCTGCTCCACACTGCTTGGAACTAAGGGACCTGACAGTGTACTCCACCAGCTCTTGAGCCCCGGGATTCTTCCTAAGGATAGACAGAGTACCTGGCCACCCTTATGTTACAGTTGAACTTAATATACAATTACTCCCTAAGAGCTTACTCAGACAAATATTTGTGGTGTTTGGCTCTCTCAGCCTGCAGCAATCAGCCAGAAGCAACACCTAAAGCACAGAACACAGACATCTCCATTTCTTTTAGAAACAGCACATAAAAGAACCACTGAAAACTGGGTCCTTGGGG
>PVJN01033690.1:0-23279 GCA_004026805.1 Lasiurus borealis | reverse complement strand
TTGCTTTTTGGGTCTCTCTTTCTGTAATTTCACTATTAGTGTATAGAAATGCCACAGACTTCTTAGCATTAATTTTGTATCCTGCTACATTGCCGAATTCATTAATTAAGTCAATTAGTTTTGGAATGGAGTCCTTTGGGTTTTTTATGTACAATATCATGTCATCTGCAAATAAGGACAGCTTTACTTCTTCTTTTCCCATTTGGATGCCTTTTATTTCTTCTTCTTGTCTAATTGCTATGGCTAATACTTCCAGTACTATGTCGAACAAGAGAGGTGGGAGTGGGCATCCCTGTCTTGTTCCTGTTCTTAGGGGAAATGGTTTTAGTTTTTGCCCATTGAGTATGATGTTAGCTGTGGGTTTATCGTATATAGCTTTTATGATGTTGAGGTATGATCCTTCTATTCCCACTTTGCTGAGAGTTTTTATCAAGAAAGGGTGTTGGATTTTGTCAAATGAAGAGCTGGTACTTTGAAAGAATAAACAAGATTTATGGACCTCTAGCCAGGCTCACCAAGAAGCAAAGAGAGAAGACCCAAATAAACAAAATCAGAAATGCAAGAGGAGAAATAACAGACCCAACCGAAATACAAAGGATTGGTAAAAAAAAAATACTATGAACAACTCTATTACAACAAATTGGACAACCTGCAAGAAATGGACTATTCCTAGAAAAATATAACTGTCCAGAACTCAGTCAGGAAGAATCTAAGCAGTGCAACGGTCCAATAACTATGGAAGACATTGAAGCAGTCATCAAAAAGCTTCCAGAAAACAAAATCCTGGGACCAGATGGATACACAGAAGAGTTTTACTAAACATTCAAGGAAGAATTAAAACCTATCCTCCTCAGACTATTCCAAAATATTCAAGAAGAAGGAACACTTTCAAACATCTTCTATGAAGGCAGCATCACCCTAATACCAAAATCAGATAAAGACATCACAAGGAAAGATAATTACAGGGCAATATCTCTCAGGAACATAAATGCCAAAATCATCAACAAAATTCTAGCTAATTGGATCCAGCAGTACATCAGAAAGATCATATACCATGACCAAGTAAGATTCATCCCAGGAATGCAAGAATGGTACAATATCAGCAAATCAATAAACATAATAGATCACATAAACAAACTGAGAGATAAAAACACATAGTCATATCAATTGATGCAGAAAAAGTATTTGACAAAATCCAATGCCCTTTCTTGATAAAAACTCTCAGAAAGGTGGGAATAGAAGGATCATACCTCAATGTCATAAAATCCATATATGATAAACACACAGCTAACATCATACTCAATGGGCAAAAACTAAAACCATTTCCCCTAAGAACAGGAACAAGACAGGGATGCCCACTCTCACCACTCCAATTTGACATAGTACTGGAAGTATTGGCCATTGCAATTAGACAAGAAGAAGAAATAAAAGGCATCCAAATAGGAAAAGAAGAAGTAAAGCTGTCCTTATTTGCAGATTACATGATACTGTACATAAAAAACCCAAAGGACTCCATCCCAAAACGAATTGACTTAATAAAGTAATTGGGTAACGTAGCAGGATACAAAATTAATGCCAAGAAATCTGTGGCATTTGTATACACTAATAGTGAAATTACAGAAAGAGAGACTAAAAAAGCAATTCCATTTACCATCGCACCAAAAAAATTAAGATACCTAGGGATAAACCTAAGGAGGTAAAAGACCTATATGTAGAAAAGTATAGGACACTGAAAAAAAGATAGAGGCAGATGTAAACCGATGGAAGAGCATACCATGCTCATGGATTGGGAGAATCAATATCATCAAAATGTTCATACTACCCAAAGCAATTTATAGATTTAATTCACTACCCATTAAAATACCAACGACGTATCTCACAGACCTAGAAAGGACTCTTCAAAGATTCATCTGGAACAAAAAGAGATTGCGAATAGCTACAGTAATCCTAAGTAAGAAGAATGAAGTAGGTGGAATCTCAATACCACATTTCAAGCTATATTACAAAGCAACTGTACTCAAAACAGCCTGGTACTGGCACAAGAACAGACATATAGACCAATGGAATAGAATAGAGAATCCAGATATCCACCCAAACCACTATGCTCAATTAATATTTGACAAAGGAGGCATGAACATACAATGGAGTCAAGACAGCCTCTTCAATAAATGGTGTTGGGAAAATTGGACAAATACATGCATAAAAAATGAAACTGGACCATGAACTTACACCAAACACAAAAATAAACTCAAAATGGATACAGAACTTGAAAATTATATGGGAAACCATATAAATATTAGAGGAATCCACCGGAAGCACAATTTCAGACATATGCTGAAAGAACTTCTTCACTGATACTACTCCAAGGGCAATGAAGCTAAAGAAAAAGTAAACAAATGGGACCACATCAAAATGAAAAGTTTTTGCACACAAAGAAGACCATCAACAAAACAACAAGAAAGACCACTGTATGGGAGAACATATTTGCAAATGTTATCACTGATAAAGGTTTAATCTCCAACATCTACAGCCAACTTATATAACTTATTAAAAGGAAGATAAATGATTCAATAAAAAAAATGGGCAACGAACTTATAGAACCTTTTCAAAAGATGACAGAAGGAAGGCCAAGAGACACATGAAAACATGTTCAAAGTCACTAATTATTTGAGAGATGCAAATCAAAACAACAATGTGATGCCATCGCTCACCTGTCAGAATGACAATCATCAACAAACGACAAGTGTTGGCAAGGATGTGGAGAAAAAGTAACCCTTGTGCACTGCTGGTGGGAATGCATACTGGTGCAGCCACTGTGGAGAACAGTTTGGAGTTTTCTCAAAAATCTAAAAATGGAACTCCCATTTCACCCAACAATCAAACTCTTAGAAATATATCCCATGAAATTAGAAACACCAATCAGAAAGGATTTATGCACCCCTATGTTCATAGCAGCACAATTTACCATAGCTACAATTTGGAAACAGCCTAGGTACCTGTTAGCAGATGAGTGGATCAGAAAACTATGGTATTCTACACAATTGAATTCTATGCTGCCATTAAAAAGTAGGAATTCTTACCCTTTGCAGCAACCTATATGATAAACCCACATCTAACATCATACTCATTGGGAAAAAAACTAAAACCATTTACCCTAAGAACAGGAATAAGACAGAGATGCCCACTCTCACCTCTTCAATTTGACAGTACTGGAAGTATTAGCCATTGCAATTAGAGAAGAAGAAGAACTAAAAGGCATCCAAATGGGAAAAGAAGAAGAAAAACTGTTATTTGCAGATGACATAATATTGTACCTAAAAAACTTTAATGACTCCATCAAAAATTATTAGACTTAATAAATGAATTTGATAATTTAGCAGGATACAAAATTAATGCCAAGAAATCTATGGCATTTCTATACACAAATAATGAATTTACAGAAAGAGAGATTTAAAAAGCAATCCTATTTACCATCAAACCAAAAAATTAAGATAGGAATAAACTTAACCAAGAAGGTAAAAGACCTTTCCCCGGAAAACTACAGAACACTGAAAAAAGTAATAGAGAAAGACATAAAGATATGGAAGAACATACTATGTTCCTGGATTGGTAGAATCAACATCATTAAAATGTCCATATTACCAAAAGTAATCTATAGATTCAATGCACTCCCCATTAAATATCTACAGCATATTTCACAGACCTAGAAAGCTCTCTGAAAATTCATTTGGAATAAAAAAAGTTCCAAATAGCTTCAAGAATCCTGAAAAAGAAGAACAAAGTAGTGGGATCTCAAAACCAGATTTCAGGCTGTCTTACAAAGCCAATGTTCTCAATACAGCCTGGTACTGGCACAAGAACAAACATATAGACAAATGGAATAAAATAGAGAACCCAGAAATGGACCCAAACCACTATGCTCAATTAATATTTGACAAAGGAGACATGGAACATATTATGGCATCAAAACAGTTTCTTCAATAAATGGTGTTGGGAGAATTGGATGAATATATGCAAAAAAAAATGAAACTAGACCACCAACTTAAACCACACACAAAAATAAACTCAAAATAAATAAAAGACATAAATATAAAACAGGAAATCATAAAAATACTAGGAGAATCCACAGGCAGTGAAATCTCAGACATATGCCCAAGCAATTTATTCACTGATACTGCTTCTTGGACAATGGAAACTAAAGATAAAATATAAATATATTTTTTTATTTTTAAATTAAAAGAAAAAAGCTTTCTGCATTAAAAAAAAAAAAAGCTTCTGCACAGCAAAAGAAACCATCAACAAAACAACAAAAAATCCCACTGTATGGGAGAACATATTTGCCAATGTTATCTCTGGAAAAGATATAATCTCCAACAAATTACAGAGAACTCATGCAACATAACAAAAGGAAGATAAACAACCCAATCAAAAAATGGGCAATGGACCTTAATTGATACCTTTCAAAAGAAGACAGAAGGAAGGCTAAGAGACGTATGAAAACTTGCCAAAGTCACTAATAATCTGTGAGATGCAAATCAAAACAAGAATGAGGTACCATATCACACCTGTCAGAATGGCAATCATCAACAAATCAACAAAGGACAAGTGCTGACTAGGATGCAAAGAAAAAGAACCCTAGTGCACTACTAGTAGGGATGCAGACTGGTGCAGCCACTATAGAGAACAGTATGTAGTTTCCTCAGAAAACTAAAAATGGAACCCCCCTTCGTCCCAATAATCTTATTTCTAGGAAAATACCCCAAGAAACTAGAAATCAGAAAGGATATATGCACCCCTATGTTCATAGCAGCACAATTTACAATAGCTAAGATTTAGAAACAGCCTAGATGCCCATCAGCAGATGACTGGATTAGAAAACTATGGTACATCTATGCAATGGAATTCTATGCTGCCATAAAAAAAGAAAGAATTCTTACCATTTGCAGCAGCATGGATGGACTTGGAGAGCCTTATGCTAAGGAAATAAGCCAGGCAATGAAAAAAATACCGCATGATCTCACTCATTTATGGTAAATAAAGAACATTATAACCTGATGAATACAAAGATAGATACAGAGGCAGTGAAGCATTGAACATACTGTCAAATTACAGTGGGAAAGCTGGGGGATGTTGGGGAGGAAGGAAAAGAGATCAACCAAAGGACTTGTATGCATGCCCCCAACTTCCCTCCTCCACCAGCCTGGTCACCCCTAAATGCCCTCCCCTGCAGGCTTGACTGCCTCCAACTGCCCTCCCTTGTAGGCCTGGTCCCTCCCAACTGCCTTAACTTGCTGGCCCATCTTGTTCCACATGGGGGCAGCCATCTTGTGTGTTGGAGTGATGGTCAATTTGCATATTACTCTTTTATTAGATAGGATATTTACAAGTGTGCACAATCCACAGACACTCCAAAAGGCACTGCATTAAAAAGCAATGTCTCTTGTTCCTGTTTGGAGAACTGACTCTCCCTAGAACCTCAGTATTTTTCCAATGGACTATTTCAGCCAAGTGGCTTGCCTGGTTGCCTCACATTCCCCTTGTGTAATTTTCGTCATATTCCAAAGAAAAAACATCTCCAGCCTATTCCATTGCATCTGAGAAAAGATGTGGCTTGGGCCAACAGGCCACCCAAAATCAAGTGGAGCACCTCCCCTTGAACTAATCTTTCCTTCTACATGGGTACAGAAAGTCCTGAAAGCATCCATTTGTGATAAATGGCTCTCCTATCTTAATTTCAAATAAGGGACTGGGAAATAAAAACATAGCAAAAGAGTTTTAAGAACACTCCTGAGAGTGTGTGACCATTTTTCAAAATCACAATAAAGGTCAGAGGCTAATAACCTAGTGATTAATGGGTTAACTTAACAGCTGTGTCTGGCTGTAATGCTGAATTCTCTGAAAGGCTAAGACTTATTCAGAATGGTGGCAGAAGCAAGGAAGGACTGTGATTCATTCCTGTTATGCCTGATGAAAAGATGTAGGCCATGTTCATATGACAAAAGTGGAAAACAGTTAGTTGGCACTCTCTTAAATCTTGCCTAGAAGTTTTCCCCCAGCACACTTACTATAAAGGCCTGCACGAATGGAAACTGGGGATTTTAAGCTTAGTGGAACCTGGACCAAGGAGGCAGTGATCTTACTGGCTACTATTTGACCTGATTGAGAGAGAGAGAGCACAAGAAAAAGAAAGAAGATTCTCCAATTAAAACCTGCATGGGATCTGGGCCAGGGGAGTGGACATACGTAGTGGGTAAAAAATGTGCTGGGGTTTTTTTTGTTTTGTTTTTTTTGTGTGTGTGTGTTTGTTTTGTTTTTTGTTTGTTTGTTTGTTTGTGTGTGTGTGTGTGTGTGTGTGTGTATGATTTTATTTTTTGAACCATGTCTCAGTTTCTTTCCTGAATCTAAGACAACTATGAGGACCTGTGTCGGAAACCAAATATTGTTCTCACTAAATGGATGTAAACAGGAGGCCAGAAGGCTGGTCAACCTTAATTGCTCTGAAAGGTCAGAGGTAATTACTCACTGCTTAGTTGAAACATTATTTGTGGAAGCAACCTCTATCTGTTTGTTTCATGTTAATTTCTGTTTTTGTTATTTCCTGCCTAAAGGCTAGGGGTGTGTCCCAAAGCCTTAATAAAAGGGAGAAAAAGGCCAGAGCAAGTGGTAGTCCTTTCCACTAGAGGAAGGCTCCCGCCGGGCCCCCCAATATCTCTAAATTAATGCTTTCTGGTCTCTCATTTCATTTGCGTGTGGCCTTCTTCAGAACCCGAACCCTGAACCAGGAACCCTGAACCACGCAGGACCTGGAAAGAGGTTCCCACAGACCTGGAATGCTAAGTGACCAACCCTTGTATGCATCCCCTGGATGGGTCAGAATTTAATTACATGTGTTGTTAAAAACCCTTTGAGGTAGTCTTCATGCTATGGAGCGTCTCTCCCAGCACCCCCGCGATGGCTTACTCACATAAGAACATATGAGAGTATCAGATTAGGGGGACTAGTGCTGGGGGCTGGGGGGAGGGAGTTGCCTCTTTAATCTTCTCAGAGCTGGGCAGGGACCCAAGCACTCATTTAGTCAATGCCCAAGCTTTGACTTGTGACTGGCGTAAGCCTAATGCTCTAATCCAACCTGGCACCAGTTTATCCTTCCATGGGAGACTTTTTTTTTTTGTAGTAGCAGTTACCCTAGTGACCTTTACTTGATTAACCCATGCCTCGTTCAGTTTTGGCCCTGGAAAATACATCCAGAATGGAGCAGTGAGAGAGAGAGAGAGAGAGAGAGAGAGAGAGAGAGAGAGAGATGCCCACTTTTTATATGGTAGCCAAGTTTAAGTGACTGGTGGGCAACCATCAGCCCCCAAAATCATATAAGAGACAGAAAATGGGATTGTAGAAGATGGTGTCAGGCAGGACGGAGGTAAAGGAGAGGGTGTGAGTGAGGGAATGAAAGGAGAGTGTGTGGTCTATGTGTGAGTCAGGGACAGTTAAATCTGGCAGGAGCAGCAGGGGTTGGCAGCCCAGGCTCTCCTGGACAGGGAGCACCTAGCACCACTATGGGCATTCCGTGGGCTGTGGGACTCGGGCATGGAGCCCACACTATCTTGAAGGGGAGAGCTGCCTCTTCTAGAAGCTCATCAACCCCACTATGGAGACAGACCTTAAGACACTACCTGTGATCTTGCAGCCACTCCCTCCAAAATCCTGCTGCTCCACCTGCAGACCTGCAGACCCTAGGACCTCCACTTTCAAATGTGCACATTTCTGCACCTAAGTGCAACTTCCCCTCTCCCCAGCAGCCAACCTCTGGACAACCCAGACATGCTTTACCAGAGCCACAGTCACACTTTCCAAGCCCATAGGCCTCCTGAGCCCACCACACAGGCCATTTTGGGGTGCCACTGCTGGGCATGCTCCTATCCAAACAAGGCTCACTGCCCCTGCAATAGAAATTATGAATTCCCCCTTCTTGGATACCTGCCCACAGACACCTGGGTCACAAGGCTTCAGTGCCAAGGCCCCTCTGAGTGTGTAAGTGAGCCACCAATGGGTGTGTGTGAACACAACCAAGGCCCCTGGAAGTAGAAATTTGAACTTCTCCCACCTCTGGCTGCCTGCCCATAGACACCTTAGTCAGACTGCTTCAGGGAAAGGTTGAGTGCACTGCCCTGGCAAATGGACCCAGAGTACCTCTGTGAGGCACCACTGGGTGCACATGAATTCAACCATGGGTACAAGGACCCAGCAGCAAAAACTGAGTCTTCTCCATCCACAGCTGCTGACCACTGGACACCACAGTAATGCCTTTCCAGCGCACAGGCCTTCTGAGCTTGCTGCCCCAAAGGTGGCACGTGGGTGCCTCTGTGAGCCCTCGCTGGGTGCACTTACAAGGGTACATAGCCCTGGCAATAGAAATTCAGACCTCCTTTTCCCCTTCTGGATGCTTGCTCAAAACACCTTGGTCATGCGGTTTCAACACGAGGGCCACGCTGAATGTGCCACCCTGGCAAACAGCTCACTAGTGCCTCTGTGAGCTACTGCTGGGTGCACACAAAAACAAACAAGGACACAAGGCAGAAAAAATTGAGACATTCCAATACAATGTGGATGGGGGAGGATGGCAGCTGGGAGGATAGAGATGAAGGAGAGGAAGTGAGTAAATGAGGGGATGAAAGGAGAGCGTGTAGATGTGTGTGGTGAGTGTGTGAGTGAGTGATGGACACTTAAATCCTAGAAGGAGCCACAGGGGCTGGAAGACTAGACTCTCTTGGACAGGGAGAGACTACCACTCTGTGGGCACTCCCCAGACTGTGGGACTCAGGCACAGAGCCCATGCTATCTTGAAGGAGAGAATGGCCTTTTCTAGGACCTCATTAGCACCACCAACCAGACAGGCCTTGGAACTGCCCGTGACCCAGCAGCTACTCCAGTCAAAATCCTGCTGCCCCACCTGTAGACCCATAGATCCCGGGACCTCTACCTCCAAATGTGCACAGCTCTGGCAGCAGTAGTACAACTTCCTCCCTCCCCAGCAGCAGAACTTTGTATACCACATTTGCACAATTCCAGCTAACAGGCATCCAGAGCACACCACTCCATAGGCAGCACCTGGGAGCCACTGAGAGCCCCCACTGAATGTGATTTTGTACAGACAAAGGCACACTGCCTTGCAGTAGAAATTATGAACTCCCTCTCCCTGAATAACTATCCAGGGACACCCCAGCTTTGCAACTTCAGTGATAGAGCTCCTCAGAGCTCTGGGTAGGCAAAAGGACCTCCACAGTTGCGCATTTCCAAAGGCAAGAAACCTGAGTTCATCTATCCACAGGGTGCTCATGGGAGCCACTGAGAGCTCTTGCTGGGTGTGATTTTGAACCAACAGGAATGCACTCCCCCCACAGCAGTAGAAATTCTGAATCCTCTCTTCCTGAATAACTGCTGACAGACACCCCAACTGAGCAACTTCAGCATCAGGGCCCTTCAGAGTGCATCAGAGCTCTACACCAGAAACACACCACCAAAGTTGTGCATTTCCAAGAAAGCCCCCTGAGCCCATATATTTTACTGCACTCTGTGAGACTCTGTGAGACTCTGCTGGATGAGATTTTGCACAGACAAGGGCGAGCTGCCCTGCAATAGAAATTCTGAATTTTCTCTTTGTAAATAATGGCCCACAGTCACTCCAGCTGTTCAACCTCAGTTCCAAGGACCCTCAGAGTGCATCCGAGCTCTGCACCAGCAAATGCACATCCACAGTTGCACATTTCCAACAGGCAGGTATCCATCTATCCACAGGGCACTCCTGGTAGCTTCTGTGAGTCCTCACTGGGTGTCTTAAATAAACAAGGATGTACCCCCCCACAGTAGAAATTCTGAATCCATTCCTCCTGAATACCTGCTCACAGATTACACAGCATCAGTACCAAGGCTCTTCAGACTGCTTCAGTGTGCCTTGCTGGCAAACGCACCACAAGTACCCCTGTAATCCACCACTGGGACCATGTGCCTATCCACCACAGGTGTAGCAGCAAAAGCTGAGTTTGCCCACCTCACAACTACAGAAATCTGGACACCACAGTCATGCCTTTCCAGAACGCAGGCCTCCTGAGCAACATCACCCCAACAGACAGTTCCTGTGTGCCACTGTGAGTCACTGCTGGGCACACACGATTTCAATTAAGGGTACAGGACAGCAAAAATTGGGATACTCCCCTCCACGACTGCTGACTTCTAGACACCACAGTTGTGTCTTTTCAGCTTGCAGGGCTACATCAAGAGAAACCAAGTAGCTCAAGTAGAAAGTTACACTAGATTACTAAATCCAAAAAAAACCGAAAGATCACACTACTAGCACCATCCTCAAAATAACCTGGGTAGAAAAGCAATTGAATCTACAATGAAAACATTACAGCAAAATATGGAAAGACAAAAAACAATCCCCAAAGGAAAGAAAAAGAGGAACCACCAGAAAGGGAGTTAAATGAAATTGAGGCTAGCAACATACCAGAGAAAGAATTCAGAGTACTGGTTATAAGGATGCTCAAATGGCTGGATAACAAATACACCCAACTCAATGAGAATTATAAGGATCTGAATGAGAATGTCACCAACATGAAAAGGAACCAAGAGTAGATGAAGAATGATGTAGCTACAATAAAGAATGCAATGGAAAACTACAAGAGGCTGAGGACCACATCAGTGAATTAGAAGACAAGGTAGGAAAAAACACACACAAACACAGCAATAAGTGGAAAGAAGACTTAAAAAGCAAGAGGAAAGCATAAGGTAGTTTGGGACAGCACATAATGAAACAACAGTTGCACAATAGGGGTAACAGAAATAGAGGAAGAGAAACAAGGAATAGAAAACCTGTTTGAAGAAATAATGTCAGAAAACTTTCCTGATATTGGCAAGAAAAAGACTACACGAGTCCAAGAAGTAATAGAGTCCCAAACAAGATGAACCTCAAAAGACCAACACCAAGACACACCATAATTAAATTGGCAAACTCCAACAACAAAGTAAGAATCTTGTTGTTTTTTTAAATATATTTTACTGATTTTTTACAGAGAGGAAGAGAGAGGGACAGAGAACTAGAAACATCAATGAGAAAGAAACATTGATCAGCTGCCTCCTGCACACCTCTCACTGGGGATGTGCCCCAACCAAGGTACATGCCCTTGAAATGCCCTTGAATTGAACCTGGGACCCTTCAGTCCTCAGGCCAATGCTCTGTCCACTGAGCCAAACTGGTCTTGGCAACAAAGTAAGAATCTTAAAGGGTGCCAGAGAGAGACAGAAAGTTACATACAAGGGATCTCCTATTGGAATATCAATGGATTTCTCAACAGACACACTCCAAGCCAGGAGGAAATGCAATAGAATATATAAAGGTATGCAAAGCAAGGGACTGAATCCAAGAATACTATACCTAGCAAAGCTATCATTCAAACTTAAAGGTGGAATCAGAAGCTTCACAGTCAAAAAAAGGACTAAGAAAGTTTATCACTACCAAGCCAGCAATGTAATAAATGCTAAAAGGACTGCTGTAAAAAGAAGAAACAGAAAGGCAAGAAGAAGAAGAAACACAAATATAAGGATAAATATGATAACAAACAAGTACTTATCAACAATAACATTAAGCATAAATGGGTTAAATGCACCAATCAAAAGTCATAGGGTAGGTGAATGGATAAGAAAACATAGCATATATAATTGCTGTCTGTAAGAGACCCACCTCAGAACAAAGGATTTGCACAGACTGAGATTAATGGGATAGAAATACATATTTCAGGCAAATGAAATGAGAAAAAAGCTGGGGTTGCAATATTTATATCTGATAAAAATAGATCTCAAAGTAAAAGCCATAACAAGAGATAAGGAAGGCCACTACATAATACTAAAGGGAACAATTCAACAAGAAGATATAACTCTGGTAAACATATATGCACCCAATTATGGAGCACCCCAATACATAAAAAAACTAATGGAAAATGTAAAGGGAGAGATTGATAGCAATACAGTCATAGTAGGAATTTTAATACCCCACTGACACCACTAGATAAATCATCTAAACAAAAAATCAGCAAATACAGCAATCCTAAATGACTCAATAGATCAGATGCACTTAATTGAGATATTTAGAATGTTTCACCCAAAGCTACAGAATATACATTCCTCTCCAGTGAACATGGAACATTTTCAAAAATAGACCACATATTATGGCACAGGCAAAGTCTCTTCAAAATCAAGCAGATAGAAATCATAACAAGCATCTTCTGAGACCATAATGGCATGAAACTAGAAATCAACTACAATGAAAATAAATCGAACACTTGGAGGCTAAATAGCATGCTATTAAACAATGAGTTGGTTACCAAAGAGATAAAAAAAAATTTAAAAACATCCTGGAAACAAATGACAATGAAAACACAAAAACCAAAATGTATGGGACACAATGAAAGCAGTGAGAGGGAAGGTCATAGCCCTACAGGTCGATCTAAAAAAAAAAGGACAAAAGAAAAAGGAAATAAAAGATAATTCTATCTAATAAAAGAGTAGTATGCAAATTGACTGTCACTCCAAGACACAAGATGGCCATCCTCATGTGGTCAAAGATGGCTGCCCCTATGTGAACACAAGATGGCCACCACCACAAGATGGCCTGCCTAGGAGGACAGTTATTGGCAGGTAGGGGTGACTGGGCTAGCAGAGGAGGGCAGTTGGGGGGGGACCAAGCCTACAGGGGAGAGCAGTTAGGAGGGACCAGGCCAGCAGGGCAGGGCAGCTGGGAGAGGCAAAGCCTGCAGGGAAGAACAGTTGGGGGGAATAGGCCTGAAGGGGAGGGAAATTGAGGGGGAACCAGGCCTGCAGTGGAGGACAGTTGGAGGGGACCCAGACCTGCAGGGGAGAGCACTTGTGGGAAATCAGGCCAGCAGGGAGGCCAGTTAGGTCTGCAGCAGGGGAGAGCAATAGGGGGAATACAGTTGGGGGGGACCAAGGCTGTAGGGGAGGACAGTTTGGGGGGACCAGGCAAATCAAGAAATGTAATATATCACATAAAAAATTGGAAGGCAGTTGGATGGGACCAGGCATGCAGGGGAGGGCATTTGGGGGAAACCATGCCTGCAGAGGATGACAATTAGGGGCTACCAGACTGGCAGGGGAGAGCAGTTTGGGGTGATCAGGTTGAGAGGGGAGGGTAGTTAGGGGCAATCAGGCTGGATGGGAAGCAAGTAGGCATCAAGCAGGCTGGCAGGGGAGTGGTTATCAGGTGATGAGGATGACAGGCAAAAGTGGTTAGGTGAAATCAGGCAGAGGGAGGCAAATGGTTGGGAGCCAGCAGCCTGGATTGTGAGAGGGATTTCTGACCACTCGTTTAGGTCAGACATCCCTCAAAGGGTCCCAGTAGTAGGGCAATAACTACTGATGAAACTGAAACAATAATCAAAAAGCTTCCTGCAAACAAAAGCCCTGGACCAGATGGCTTCAGAGGGGAGCTGTACCAAACATTCAGACAGGAACTAAAACCAATCCTTCTCAGACATTTCCAAAAAATTCAAGAGGAAGTACCACTTCTAAACTCTTTCATGAAGCCAGCATTATCGTAATCCCAAAATCAGATAGAGACACCATGAAGAAAGAGATTTACTGGCCATATCCCTGATGAACATAGATACTAAAATTCTCAATAAAATTCTAGCAAACTGGATTCAGCATTACATTAGAAAGATTATAGACCATGACCAAGTGGAATTTATTCCAGGAATGCAAGGTTGGTACAATATCTGCAAACCAATAAACATGATACATTACATAAAAAATTGATAGGCAAAAATCTCATAATCATATCAATTGATGCAGAAAAGGCCTTTGTAAAGTCTAACACACTTTTCTGATAGAAATGCTCAGCAAAGTGGGAATATAGGTATCATACTTCAAGATAATAAAAGCCTTATAGAAAAAGCCTACAAACAGCATCATACTCAATAGTCAAAAACTAAAACCATTTCCCCTAAGAACAGGAACAAGACATAGATGCCCACTTTCAGCACTCCTGTTCAACATAGTACTGGAAGTGTTAGCCACAGCAATAATACAAGAAAAAGAAATAAATGCCATCCAAACTGGAAGAGAAGCAGTAAAATTGTCATTATTTGCATGATAATGTACATAGAAAACCCTAAAGACTCCATCAAAAATTATTAGACTTAATAAATGAATTTGGCAATGTAGCAGGATACAAAATTAATGCCAAGAAATCTATGGCATTTTTATAACCAATAGTGAACTTATAGAAAGAGAGATTAAAGAAGCAATCCCATTTACCATTGCACCAAAAAAAAATTAGGATACTTAGGAATAAACTAACTAATCAGATAAAAGATCTCTACTCAGAACACTATGGGATGTTGAAAAAAAATAGAAGGATGCATAAATAGATGGAAGAGCATACCATGTTCATGAATTGGTAGAATCAACATCATTAATATGTCCATACTACCCAAAGCAATCTATAGATTCAATGCAATACACCTTAAAATATCAATGGCATATTTCAAAGACCTAGAACCAACTCTCCAAAAATCCATCTGGAATAGAATAGCTGCAGCAATCTTAAGAAAAAAGGACAACATAGGAGGGATCTCAGTATCAGATATCAAGGTGTATTACAAAGCCACTGTTCTCAAAACTGCCTGGTACTGACACAAGAACAGACATATAGAACAATGGAATAAATTCAAGAATCCAGAAATCTTCTCAAACCACTATGCTCAATTAATATTTGACAGAGGAGGCAAGAGCATACAATGGAGTCAAGACAGTCTCTCCAATAAATTATGTTGGGATAATTGAATAGATACATGCAAAATATAAAATACACAAAAATAAACTTAAAATGGATAAAGGACTTATACATATGACAGGAAACCATAACTATATTAGAGGAATCCATAGGCAGCAAAAGCTCAGACATGCACCGAAGCAATATCTTCACTTATTCATCTCCTTGGGCAATGGAAACTAAAGAGAAAATAAACAAACTGGAGTATCTACATCTATAAAGAGATAATATGCAAATTAGCCAGGACACCATAACGCATCATGACTGACTTAGGAGGAGGCTGCATCATGACTGACTCAGGAGGACCTGAGTGTGCAGATGGGCAAAAGGGGACTGTGTGACACCTCCAGCCCCAGCAGCCACAGGGAAGGAGGGGCTGGGTGTAGGCCTGAGTGAAGACACAACTCCATGGGTGGGGGCATGTTCAGAGCATCCATGATGCAGCTGAGAGCACGCCTGCCTCCACCCCAATGGACACAATACCAGGGCTGGGGACATGCTCCGAGTGGCTGCGGAGTAGTTCAGAGCACACCTCCACTCCATCATACACAACATCAGGGCTTGAGGCGTGTTCTGAGCAGCCATGCTGAGGCTTGGAGCATGCTTCCACCCCAGCCAACACACACCAGGGGGGCCTCTGTGTGTGAGCTGCAGAGGAAACACCTTTTCTGATCACTCATTCGCTAAGATCCCTGTATGCCACAATGTGCAGTGTTCTTGATAACTTGGGTAATAAGAATCCAAGAAGGGCCGAGACCGGTTTGGCTCACTGAATAGAGTGTCGACCTGCGGACTGAAGGGTCCCAGGTTCGATTCCCGTTGGGGGCATGTACCTTGGTTGCAAGCACATTTCCAGTGTGGGGCATGCAAGGAGGTGGCTGATTAATGTCTCTCTCTCATCAATGTTTCTGACTTTCTATCCCTCTCCCTTCCTCTCTGTAAAAAAAAAAAATCAATAAAATATATTAAAAAAAAAAAGAATCCAAGGTGATCTAGGGTTTTTTCACCTCACTCCTAGAGAAAAAAAAATGAAAGTCTGCTGCTAGAGGGGCTAAGAAATGTCATATCCTGCCCTAGATGGTTTTGCTCAGTGGATAGAGCCTTGGCATGCGGACCACAGAGTCTTGGTTTGATTGTGATCAAGGGCATCTACCTAGGTTGCAGGATCCTCACTGGCTAGGACCCAAATCAGGGCTCATACAGGAGGCAACCAATCGAAGTAACCCTCTCACATTGATGTTTCTCTCCATCTTTCCTTCTCTCCTACACTCTCAAAAAAATCAATTGAAATATATCTTCAGGTGAGTATAGAAAAAAATGTCATACCCTATGAAAGACACATCTTGAAAATGCCTAAATAAAGTTGTCATTTTTTCTTGGTGCAGGGACTGGAATTCGTGTTTATGAAAACACCTTGGCGGCAGCAGCAGGGTGATGACTGATCAACCCAGTCACATTCTGCAGATGTAAGCCAGACTGCAGCTTAGGCCCGGTGCTATCGAGAGCAGGCTTAAACCATCAGTAGGACATTCCTTGAGGGCTCCCAGACTATAAGAGGAGGCAGGACAAGCTGCAGGATCTCCCAACACAGTGCACAAGACCTCTCATATCAAAATAAAAAGCTTCTGTACCACAAAAGAAACCATTCACAAAACAACAAGAAAGCCCACTGCATGGGAGAACATATTTGCCAGTGTTATCTCCAATAAGGGTTTAATCTCCAACATTTACAGGGAACTCATACAACTTAACAAAAGGAAGATAAATAACCCAATCAAAAAATGGGTAATGGACCTAAATATATACTTTTCAAAAGGATACATAAGGAAGGCCAAGAGACATATGAAAACATGCTCACAGTCACTAATCATCCAAGAGATGCAAATAAAAATGACAATGTGATACCATCTCACACCTGTCAGAATGGCAATCATCAACTAATCAACAAACAAGTGCTGGTGAGGATGTGGAGAAAAAGGAACCCTTGTGCACTGCTGGTGGGAATGCAGACTGGTGCAGCCACTGTGGAGAGAAGTATGGAGTTTCCTCAAAAAACTAAAAATCTAACTCCCATTTGACTTAGTAATCCCACTTCTAGGAGTATATTCCAAGAAACTAGAAACCTCAATCAGAAAGGATATATGCACCCCTATGCTCATAGCACCACAATTTGCAATAGTGAAGATTTGGAAACAGCCTAAGTGCCCAGATGAATGGATTAAAAAACTGTGGTACATTTATACAATGGAATATTATGCTGCTGTAATTAGAAAAGAATTCCTACCATTTGCAACAACATGGATAGAGTGAAATAAGGAATCAAAGAAAAAAATATCACATGATCTCACTCATTTGTGGATTATAATGAACTACATAAACTGATGAACAAAAACAGATCCAGAGACAGGGAAGTATCAATCAGATGCTCAAATCTCAGAGGAAAGTTAGAGGAGGGTAGGTGTAAGGGGTACAGATCAACCAAAGGACTTGTAAGCCAAGTATATAAGCTTTGTAGAAGTGTCTAGGTGTTTTTCCCATTTTTAAATTGGATTGTTTGTCTTCCTTTTGTTAAGATGCATGAGTTCCTTATATATTTTGAATATTAACCACTTATCAGATGTATCATTACCAAATATGTTTTCTCATACAGTAGGTTCCCTTTTCATTTTGTGGATGGTTTATTTTGGAGTGCAGAAAAATTTTATTTTCATTTGTTTATTTTCTCTTAGTTTCCTTTGCCCTAGGAGATATATCCATAAATATATTTCTAGGAGAAATGTCTGAAATTTTTCTATCTCTGGTTTCTTCTAGGATTTTTATGGTTTCACGACTTACATTTAAATCTTTTATTCATACAATTTTTTTTAAGTAAAGAGAGGCTTTTGTAGATGTATTATTATTTAAGTTGTTTATTTTAGAGAGTCTAAGTTTCTCAAAAGTTCTTCTTGCCCAAATGAATATGCCACATCACTTGAATTATAGATGCGTTTAATACTGTGTAAAGTTTTTTTTCAAGAGTAATCAACTGCTTAAATATATTACCAAAGGGAAGAAGAAATACCATACACTAGTCAAGTCCTGTGTTTATCATTTGTGTCATTCAATTGCTCTGTATTTGTATCTGGCTTTACCACAGAAAAGTTTGATGAATGGAATTTGCTCCAAAGCTGAAAATAATACTCTTCTTCCAGATTTACTCTACATAATATAATTTTTAGAAAATAAATGTGCAAATAAAGGAGAAAATGGTAAAAAGAAAACATTATCCATAGGAAATAACAGTAGCTGGGGTCAAACTCTGTCAGATAAATTTATTGTTATTTAAACCCACTTGTGATCCATTATTTTTAGTTCTTCAGAGTTTATAGGTGAGCAGGAAAACAAAAGCAAATTATTAAGTAGGATTATTTTAAATCAATGCAAAAAATGTTTTGTGTTAAGATTTGAAAATTTACTCTTTCCCACCCCTTCAAAACAATGCAGGGTACCTGTTATTCTTTACATTTTAGATCAGTTTTGTATTTTTCTCCCTTATACTTTAGTAATGTATAAGTTTTTAAACTAAAAATATAGAATTATAGAAATATTTCAATATTAGTAAAAACTAGAAAAATTAAAATGGGTTTGTTTCTCATTTCCCTCAAATTAATATGCCATCTTGATTGATGCTAAATTAAATGTACTTTAAGAGTACTTATAATGCCAAGTGCTTCACTATTTTTCTAACATCTTCCTCTTTCTCAAAGCTAAAAGCCAGGTGGACACCTCCAAGAAAGATGGACACTAAGCAGGAATTTCTACCATAAATTAAGGCTAGGTCTGAAAAGACATTACAGTAAGTTAGCCACCAACTACACTGCCTGCATCAGTGACTGGAATAATGTGGAGGTTTGGGTAGAAAGAGGAGCGTCTTAGAAGAACCTACTAATATATCACACTGCAGAAACAGTATTTGGATTCCTGCCATGAAAAAAAAGTAGTATCAAGTTAGGTCACAGTGCGCCAGAGGAGAAAGACCCTCAGCTAAGTTAAGGTGTTATCCCTTTTCCTCTATTCTCTTGGTCTAGCCCCTGGAGGAACTAGATGGTAGAATAGCAGAAGGAGATACATGAAGAAACCATTACTGCTAGACCTTGAGCCCCAGATCTGGCTGGGAAAGTGTGGGAGTTAGGGATGTGTGAGGAAAGAGAATCTTTCTTTGGAATAGGAGATTAAAACTTTGATGTAGTTTGGGCTAGAAATACTCTCAGTATGTTACTTAAGATATTTTTAGTATATGTGGGAACCCGAATCAGAGTATGCTGAATGTTCAAGGCCAATTTGCCATTCACAGGTGCAAAAGCAAGGACACAGTTGTTATATTGTATGCATGATGCAGGCATACTTTTCTATAATTCAAATATTGATGTCATTATTTGGCAAGAAGCCTCTTTTGTCTAAATTGGTATAAGGATGTGTTACTGACTAGTTGGTTGCTGGACTGCTTTATGTAACAGCTTTGTTAGCGGCTGCTTTATGAGGCTACTTTGAAGAATTGTTTTATCTAAAGGCTCCTTAGGAATGGTCTGCAATAAAGTCTCTTTTATATACTTACATATATCCTTCTAATACCCAACATCTGAAGACCTGTGGTCCCACTGTATATAACTTGAAAATAAAAAATTTCTCAGACATGAAAGTTACTAAAAGGTTAGGAGTCTTCCCAAGCTATCATCCAGGGGCAGGAAGGGAAATATTGTAGAGCATATTTAAAGCTGGAGAGTGGAAGGGTGGGAGATAGTAGAGAAATACTTACTTCCTACTTATACAACACTAAGTCCAGGCCACTTAATAAACAAAACATTTATTTAGAATAAACCTAATTAATTAATGTAAATTGTTTATTCTCCAGAAAAGCCAAAATAAAGAACCTAGAGGTTTTCATTTAGACTATCTAATGTGCAGATAAATAGGGAGGTAACATTTGTTATAGCTTTCTCTTATCTACTTTTTTAAAAAATTCAATCTCTGATCTAAAGATTATTCACTCTTCCCTTTCACCATGTTTTCTTGTTTTGTTTTGTTTTGTTTTTTGGAGGTAGGGCAAAAACACAAATTCTAAGTTATGCTTTAAGTGTCAGAATATACTAGGTATGAAAACAACAGCTATTCTCAGAGATTGTATATTCTTTATATAGAAGCTTATTAGAAGACTAGTGCCTGGTGCACAAAATTTGCGCACATTAAAAGGAAATTAATTAGAGGAAATATTTAAATATTGCTTCTTGCCCTTTCTCTATAATAGAAGTATCGGAGATGAAAGAAAATTAGTAAAATGTATATGAAAATCTCCCTCCTGTCAGAGTCTGGTGTGTGCTGCGGGATCTAGACTCAAGTCCCCCCCCCCCACCATCCACACACACTTCAAAAACATAGGAGACCCAGACCCATCCAGCCCCAACTCCATTGGGTGAGACCCAGACCCAGCTGGTCCCACCCCTGTCAAGTCCTTCCAGGTGGGGTGTGCTGGCTGAGATCTCCCAGCCCAGTGCTGGGACTGGGAGCACAGCCTGTGGTTCCTGTCATGCCCCACCAGGAAGAGGGTGCAGCCTGAGGCCCCCCAGCCTGGCGCTGAGATGGGGGATGTGGTCTGAGGTCTCCTGACCCAATGCCAGGGCAGAGGGCTTGGCCTGAAGTCCCCTGTCAAGCCTAGCATGGCCTGAGGTCTCCCAGTCTAGTACCTGGGTGGTGGGTGCAGCCTGAGGTTTCCAGGCCCAGCACTAGGGCAAGAGGTGTGGCCTGAAGTCCCCTGTCAAGCCCCACTGGGCAAGGGGTACAGCCTGAGGTCCCTGTCAAGCCCCAAGGGGTGGGGGGCTTGACCTGAGGTCCCCTGCTCAAGCTCAGCAGGGCGAGGGGTGGGGGCACCCACACCTAGAGGTCTCCTGGTTCAGTGCCAAGGTGGGGGGCGCAATCTGAGGTCTCCCAGCCTGGCACAGGAACAGAGGCTATGGCTTGAGGTCTCCAGGCCTGGTGCCAGGGCAGGGAGAACAGTCTGAAGACCCCTGTCAAGCCCAGCAGGGTGGGGGTGTGGCCTGAAGTCCCTGGCAAGTTCTTCTGGGCAAGCGGTGCAGCCTGAGGTTTCCTGTCAAGCCCAGCAGGGTCGGGGAACACAGCCTGAGGTCCCTCATCCCAGGCAGGCATCATGCAGCCTCAGATCCCTGCTGTTCAGTCATGATGTTATAGCATCCTGATTAATTTGCATATTTCTCTGTTATATAATTTTCAATGCTTCTTGTAATTAGTCACTTCATGGTAAACAAGTACTTTTTGTGTTTACTTTTCCAAAATAAAATCTGGTCAAAAATCCCATTTTTGTTAGTAGAATTAATGTTCAATAAGATTGCACATATTTTTTATAAGCTTGAACTGAATTTTTAGTTCTTCTTTATTACAGCCAAAGGAAAGAAAATATTTTCTGTACCATTAGACTATGTCTCACCAGTATTATCAAGGGGTTTAAATCTACAGTCTATATACTCAGACATGCAGAAATATGATATTCTGGTTTTTAAATTACTTACCTCACCTTGTCTCTCAAGCCAGCTTTCCAAATTTGCTAACCAAATTATCCTAGTGGTTTTATTTGAAAATAGTCTATTTAAAGTAATTACAAATCATTTTCAGATTTGTATTTTCCCTCCAAAGTCTTCTTGCTAACATGGCCTCTAAGTATAATATAAATTTAAATTTCCAATTAGCAAAGGGCAAGAAGTATCTGATTCTTAGAACTTCCTCCAATTGCGTGATTCATTTCATTTCGTCAAAATATTTACCTTTGTTCTCATTGTATCTGTAATATAAATCCAGGCCTGCCTGATCACTACATTGCTAAAGTAGTAATGTTACTGGACAGGGCCCAGGGTTGAAGTAGGTCTGTCTCAGACAGCCTGTGTGTGTGTTTTTTTGTATAGGAAAGATGTCACAAGATGAGTCCAGGTGATTTTGAGAGTAAGCTGGGGACAGTAAAACAAAGGAAGAACAGAGAGTAGAAGAAGCAATAGGAAAAAGCCTAGGTGGTGTTGTTTTCGCTCCCTAAAAATGTTATAGGAAAGAAGTGAGCCAAGGCTGGGTTGCTGTTATCTCAGTAGGAAGTGAAGTTCACAATGATACAAATGAGCCAAGGGTGGGCTGCTTTTAGCTCACTAGAAAATCAGAGAAAAAGGGGTAAGCCTGGGTTGAGGTGCCACTGCCCGCTGCCCCCCTCATTATAAGTCTTATGGGGACCCTTAGAACTTAGGAGGAAATAAAAAGTTCATGCTCAGGAAACAACATGAGCATGCTCTAGAGTCTAGACAGAGCAAGCCAGCAACAGGACTTTGTCTTGAGGGGTTTTATATCTCTTCTAAGAATCTTAGCAGGAGGTTTTAGTAGAATATTCAGCAACTTTCCATGTGTGTGTTTTAATATGTTGATACATCAAAATGAGCTGATATGATAATTTGGAATTATTCTTTGATCTGCTTTACTGTTTTTATGTTGAGTCTGTCTGGTTTTAATCAGGCTTTAAATTATTTGTTCCCTTGACTTCATCTGTTCTTGGGTTTAGCTGTCACAAATAGTATTAATTGAATCTCTGTTCTTTATTTTCCTGACCACAGTGATTTAAGTTATGTATTCTCTGGTTAGGGAGCAGATGTATAAACCATTTTCTCTCAAGTGTCCTTTGTTTAGGGAGGATAAGTTCTTGTGATTCACTAGCTGGTTGTAAGTTCTTAAAATGATTTGGCCTTTATATTTATTTATTTTTGATTTTTTTGACCTTTTTAAATTATCTTGTCTTAGTTTTCCTATACTACATTCTCAGGAATTTTCCTACCTTCTTATTTCCCTGCCTGAGTACCACAGGCATGTGACTACACCCACTCAGTCTATTTAGTGTTAGGTTTACATGTGCTTCTAATAAGCATGGAACTTCACTTTCCCTGCAGTCCTGAAATAGTCACATGTACTGTGCCTTATCACTACAAACTCAATCTTCTTATAACCAACTAGAGGCCTGGTGCACAAATTCTTGCATGGTGGGGTCTGGCCAAAGACCCACTTCAGCTGGGGGAAGAGCTGCAAGCAGTTGGCCACTGGCTGGCCCCCAATCAGAGTGAAGAACTCCTTTAGCTTTTTCTTGTCTATGAAGGTCTTCATCTAGCTTTCTTTTTTTTTTTTTTATCTGAACAATAAAGATTTATTTATTTTTTTTTCTTTTTTTTTTTTTACTTTTTTTTTTATTAATTTTTTATACATGTTTCCCCATGCCCCCCCTCCCTCCCAGGCATACCCCAACCCCCCCAGTGTCTGTGTTCATTGGTTATGCTTATATGCATGCATACAAGTCCCTTGATTGATCTCCCATCTACCCCACCTAACTTTAATCTTCCTGCTATAATTTCAGTCTGTTTGAGGC
>PVJN01033689.1:0-23279 GCA_004026805.1 Lasiurus borealis | reverse complement strand
GTTTTCATAACATAAAATGAAATTGTTTCAGAGATCCTCTAAAAGATGATGTGAATGCCACCATGATAAATGATGTCGTTTTCTTCTATTGGTCAACTTCAGTAAATGAGTTATTGAGTTAAACCACTGATGTAATATAAACCACTGAATGCCAGTGGCTTTTATAAAGTGATCTTGGGTTTAATTCATCCATTTTTTTGCTTGCCTGATAGATAACTGAGTCAGTGTTTATATACAAAAATCAATGGTGATTTGATACTATTATACAGGCTGAAGTCCTCCCTTTGGAAATATGCTGCATTAATAATGCTTGCAGTTTGTTACTCTTGAGCATTTGCAGAGCTTAAGCTGGGAGAATTCCAACCTTTTCTTAAAGGGACCAAATGCTCATAATCAACAAGGCTCCTAAGACTTATCTACAACATAATTTACTTCCAGAAAACCTTTTGTGACATCCCTCAGTCTTTCTGTGGCATCTCTGCATGTCTTTATCAGCACTTACCCCATTATGTCCTATCCTAGAGGCCTGGTGCAAGAAATTTGTGCAGGGCTAGGGCCGATCTGTGGGGCAACTAGAGGGATGATCAGGGAGCCACTGCTGGCACCCATCCTGGCTGGCCTGGGTCCTGAGGGCTGGAGGCAGCTCCTGCATTGAGGGTCTGCCCCCTGGTGGTCAGTGCTCACCATAGTGACCGGTAATTCCACCAACTATTCCATTGTTCAGTTGAATTGCATATTAGGCTTTTATTATATAGGACTAGAGGACCGGGGCATGAAATTCACGCATGGGGGGGAGGGGAGTTGCCCTTCAGCCAAGCCTGCACCCTCTCCAATCTGGGACCCCTCGATGGATGTCCAACTGTCCATTTAGGTCGATCCCAGTGGGCAGTTGGACATCCCTCTCACAATCCAGGACTGTTGGATCCCAAATGCTTGCCTGACTGCCTTCCTGATTGCCCCTAACCATTTCTGCCTACCAGCCTGATCACTCCCTAAATGCTCTTCTACCAGCCTGATTAATGCCTAACTGCTCCCCTGCTAGCTTGTTTGCCCTTAACTGTCCTCCCTTGCAGGCCTGGATCCCCCCTACCTGCTCTTCTCTGCAGGTCCGGTCACCCTAATTGGCCTGATTGTGCCCTCCCCTGCTGGCATGATTGCCAACAACTGCCCTTCCTTGTGGGCCTGTTCCCTCCAAACCGCCTTCTCCTGCTGGCCATCTTGTGTCCACATGAGGGCAGAATTTTTGACCACATGGGGGCAGCCATCTTGTGTGTTGGAGTGATGGTCAATCTGCATATTACTCTTTTATTAGATAGGATAGAGGCCAGATTCATAAGTGGGGGCTAGCTGGTTTGCACTGAAGGGTATTCCAAATCAGGTTGGGGGTTCCCTTGGGGCATGTGGTGGTGTGCAGGCTGGCCACGCCCCCCAGAAACCCAAGAGAAGGTCTTGGGATTTGGGATTTATTTATCTTCTACAATTGAAACTTTGTAGCTTGTAGCAGAGCCAAGCCTTCTGCTTGCTCCGTGGAGGCAGCCATTTCTGTTGGGATTTGTTTATCTTCTATAATTGAATCTTTGTAGCCTTAAGTGGAGTCCAAGGCAGCCAGAGTATGTGGAAAGCTTGGCTTCCTCCATCACCAGGGAAACCCAAGCCTTACTCCTGCTTGCTCTCTGGCCACAGCCATTTTGGTTGGGTTAATTTGCATACTTGCTACTGATTGGCTGGTGGGCATCAATGGTGGGCATCGCTTGTGGGTATAGTGGAGTTATGGTTAATTTGCATATTACTCTTTTATTAGATAGGATACTTAACTGTATGTCAATGCTATTATTAAAATAAAATATATATGTTGTATATTTTTATATCTCTAATACTTCATATCTTGATAAGACTGTATTTATAAATATGTGGCACTTAATATACATCAACTAAGTAAATGAATAAGCTGTAAACATTATGGAAATTTTTCTTTATGAACATAGTCACTAGGAAAATGTTGGTAGGCAAAAACAGTTCTGAGTTAAATTTGCTTAAATGATTTGTCATTTATCATGCTTCAGAAAATTAATTTCAAACATGAAAATTCTAAGAGCTCCAGTTCTTAAAATAAAAAAAAATGATTTTAGATAAGGTTCTATGGTTTTGGAAATCTTAGTGAAGTATTAAGGACACATTTTAATTAAATACAGAATGATGTCATTGTATGCCAGTAGTTCCTAATACTTTCCACTTCTAGCCTTTTCTAAAATAGTAAATCAGGAGGAAACATTAAGTTACACATAACACAATGTCCCTTTCATTAGAAAGCTATGGGATTACTTTTTTCCCTTCTAGAGGGTAAAGTACGTTGTGGTTAAGCAAAAGTACAAAACTTCCTATGTGAATGTGAGACACGGGAGAGAAGCATTTTAATCTAATGGATGCCAAAATTGTTCATTTATACAGTGAGCTTAAGTTCAATAATTCAGTTTTGCTCCAAGGTTGAACATACCAAAAAGTTTCATAATCAGTTGGTCCTCAATGCCTATAAAATGAAGCTGAGTTTTGTTAACATTAATATGAATAGTCTACCAAAGATGAATACAATCAGAAGTATGTATATGACAACTGGGAACTTACTGCCTAATAATTTACATATAGAATAATTTCCACATTTTGAAAACCACTCAATATTATTAAAAATAATTTTAATTACAGAATGAGATAAGCAAAATAAACAAACTCTTGTTCAATGGTGTATATCTATAGTGCTCTAATCCTGTTCTATAGACAGCATTGCATGAGGTCGTACTAATGTGTTTGTAACTTTGTGTGTGTGTGTCTGTTTATTCTAAATAAAAATAAATAGTACAATTTTTAAAAAATCTTGGAATTTAAAAGGTAGAACCCATGTATATGTAAATAATGGCAATCATTTTTTTTTGTTTTTTTTTAAATGAGCATTTTTCTCCTATATGAACACATTTTTAAAGTAACAGTTTTAAAGAAAACTTAATTTTGAGATGATAATTTCCCCATCAATCATACTACATAATTAAACTACTGATTAATTTGAAAGCTTCCAAAATATGATTCCCAATTCACTTCCCTCTCTCATCCTTCCATCAAGTGTTCCCTACAGACCTGTTTTCTATACCACCAGGCATATCTTGCTCTGTGCCTTTATTCATAAAAATCTTTCAAAATGAAATACCTTCTCTTTACTCTGACATTTCTGTCTGTAAAAATTAAAGCCCTAATTCAAAGTCCATCTTAAAAAAATGGATAAATTACAGAAGAGGTTAACTATCTAGGAATTACCAAAACCAAAAAATACTTATTATTGGAAGTATGACAGAGTGGCAAATAATATTAAAGTGAGACAAAAAATAGTTTTTGTTTCTTTTCTATAACTCCACATTTTATCTAGAAGTAGATAAAATGTGGAATTATAAAAAGATTAAAAGATAAATTCCAATGGCAATACTAAGTAGAAATGAACTATACTCTAGAGATCTATGGTAGGATAAATAATGGTCTCCCCAAAGATATCCATACTCTAAATCCTGGAACTGGTGAATGTGCTACTGTATATGCCTAAAGGGATTTTAGGGATGTAAAAAATTAAGGGTTTTAAGATAGAGAGATAATCTTGGATTATTTAGGTAGATCAAAAGCCATCACCAGTGTCCTTACGAGAGGAAAGCAGGAGCATCACAGTAAGAGAAAAATTTGATGATGAAAACAGAGGTTGGAATGATGCAAGGGAAGGGCCATGAGTCAAGAAATATAAGTGGCCTCTAGAAGTCATAAAAGGCAAGAAAATGCATTCTTCCTAGTGCTGCTAGAAGAAGCATGGCCCTTCCAACTCATGGAAGAGTTCTAACATCCAGAACTGTAAGGTAATGATTTATGTTGTTTAAAGACACAACTTAAGTTTATATTAATTTGTTACAGCAGCAATAGGAAACTAAAATAAAAGTCAACACAATTCAATGAAAGCTACTTGGGCTTTAAACACAGACAAAAATCTGTATTCTGAAATCCCATTTTGCTCTGTATTTCTTATGTGAACTTATACAAATAACCCTCTTTGATTCATTCATATACTGGAGAATGCAGACAGGATCTCTTTCTCTGAGCATTTTCTCCCATGTGTATTCTAAATGAAATTGACTCTCCAGCTAAAGTTCTTTGGATCAGTCTTAGATATCTGACCCAATCTCTCATAGCCAATTTTTCTTTCCTAAGAATTTGGACCCGGGCTTGAAGGATGGCTCATCTCCTGAAGCTGCAGAGTGACCACCTATCTCTTGTCATGTGCACATAAAAATAGCGGAAATAAAGCTACAGGTACAGAAAAAAAAGCAAAGATAAAAAACTGCAAGAGCCTCCTTACTGAGTTCATATATTGTCAGGTCCTGATTCTTTTCCTTTCTTTATCCTGATTACATTGTGGTGCTTTGGGTCATAAATCATCCCCTATCTTATAGTAAATCTTCCATGTTTGTTTAATTTAGTATAAGTTATCTTCGTTTTTGAAAAAAATTCTGACATAAAAAATGTAACTTGAAGTAGAGGTGAAAGGATAAATGAAAGTGTGATTAATGTTGTTAGAATAATTCTGGGCTTATTTGTATACTGCCATTACTACTATCTCTCTTATAAGGAAGAGGCAGAGGAAAGGAAGAGAAAGAGGGAAATGTTGATTAATACTAGAGAGGATTCTTGTATGCCAGGTTACATTGGGAATGGGATAAATGGAAATTTTCTCTCTCTAATTCCGTTTCAGGATAGGAATCTAATCCAGTCCAATCTAATTATGAAAAGACACGTTAATTTTAATGACACCAATGTCATAAAGCAGAAAATGTAAAAATAAAAAGCCATATTCTCTGTAGCATAGCGGTGGTCATAAATTATGATCTACGACAGTGATTCTCAACCTTCGTAATGCCACATCCCTTTAATGCAGTTCCTCATGTTGTGGTGACCCTCAACCATAAAATTATTTGTCGAAAATAATTTTATGGTTGGGCGTCACCACAACATGAGGAACTGCATTAAAGGGACGTGGCATTATGAAGGTTGAGAACCACTGATTTACGATCACCATTTGAACTGCTACTGCCTTCGATAAAGGATTATAAAACCTTTCATAATCCTTTATCTAAAAATCCTTTTCACATAGTAAGTGTTCAATAAATTTCAACTGTGATGCCTCTCTTCATGGCCTCTCCCCGTCTCAAAAAAAGATGTGCTCTCATTTACTGTCAGGAGCCTAAAACACCTGATACTTAAAAGCACTCTTTATTTTTTCCTAGATGAGTGTTTAAGTTTAACAAATTCTAATTTCATGGTATAATTTGAAATATGCCAGCACTAATAATATATTTTGAGGTTTCATCCAGGACCAACTAAAACATTGGGAGGAAAGTAAAACATTCTTGACTGTATCAACTTTAATCTCAGAAATTAAAACTATTAAAATTGGTTGGTCCAGCTTAATTGGAACTTAAACACTGTAAACATCAGTTTCATTTCTGCTTTTATGACTCTCCCTACCTTTTGTTTGTAATGTCCCTTGTGGAACCACATTTGCCCATGTCATTCATACTTGTTTACACATGTTATCATTCCCTTTATAAGACCCTTAGTGGCTAAAAGTACATGAGGCCATTTTGAGTATCAGATTGCATAAAGTAGATTTTCAACAAATATTTATTATATATGTATATATATATATATATATATATATATATATATATATATATATATATGAATTAAAAAACAAAAACTTGGGGCAAATATTTTCTGCTTTATACCAGAAATGAGAGTATCTGAAAGTTATTTTCAGGTAGAAGGACAGAGAAAAGAAGAAGAGATTTTGTATTTGTATGACATTAGTGCTAAACTATTTAAATAACTCAGAAGAAAAATGGAGCCTCTTTTTAGAACAAAATTAAATGTTGCTGTAGGCATTTTATCTTTGTGTTTGTTTGTTTTTCATTTTTAAATTATTTTCATGCTGCTGTGGGCATTTTATTATGGCGATCAGAAGGCACTCTGTCCCTTATGTTAGTTTAACAAATTAATTGCAATACCAAGAGCGAGATGGTATGATTTATACTATTTAAAAAGACCAAAAGCATAATGATTTTCTCACAAAAGCAAGTATCTTCCAATCATTTTTTTTTCTGTAGACCTTAGCATTCTTCTAAAATACTGTATCAAAACCTCCCCATTTAATCTTTGGGGATGTCTGTTGCAATACAACAGAACTTATAACAAGTATTTATACAAACACTTGCGCACTTTTCTTTGAGTTTGGCTATTCCCCTTGCACGTGCCACTATTTTTTAAAGGCTGTAAGAAAAAAAATTAAGTTGCTAAAAGTCTGATTAGGAAGTTAAATTTGTGCAGAGCTTATCCTGCCAAATCATCTACTGTCAGAAATGTCTTCAGGTGCAGAGAGTAAAAAGTCCCCCTAATTGTATGGTTCCGGCAATGAGCCCAACTATACCCACGTTTTTGGAAAGTGAAAAGTGTTCTAAGAATGAATAAAGAACTGCTTCTTTGTTTCACTATTAGAATAAAGTGCATTAGTGCATTTGCAAAGCAAATAAGTTAAAGGAAGAGAATAGAGAAATTTCATGCCTGCCCCCTGAAAGTGGAGCAAAATTCATTTAATAATAAGTCTTTCGAATACACTCTGAATCAAGCTCTCTACAGTTTATAAAAAGTCACCTGGCTTGATTGGGCTTTGAAGTAGAAATAATGAATTGAAGTAGAAATAATGCCATTTTTGGGGGGAGGAGGGGGGTTAAAAACCTCAGGGGTCTTCTCCTAACCTCTTATTATATTGTATACACTAGAAGCCCGATGCATGAAGAATCATGCAAGAATGGGCCTTCCTTTCCCTGGCTGCCAGCATCGCCTTCTCTCTGGCCGGAGCTGCCTTTCCGCTTTCCCATGCTGTCCAGAGGCCGGGAGTGGCTGTAATATGAATCCTTAAATATGTAAGAAGATATGGTTTAAAATTAAGAATAACTGAGACAACTAATAAAGTTTTGATATCCAGATGGGCTAGTAAACGTTTTGAAACCTAGCATCCCTTCAGTGAACCGCTATCATTGCATACCTATTTGGCCTTCAGTAGCTTCTGGTAACTCCTTGATGAGGACATTGAAAATTGCAGGTTGCTGCCCTTGCTGCAACTCCAACTATGAAATCTTTGAAAGTCTTGATTTTCAGAATACAGAGAACAAAATGGTTAATGACTCCTCTTGGTGTGATCTTTAAAAGCCATTGAATTAATGATTTGTTAGTCTTACTATTTTAGTAGCTCATCCATTTCCTGGACAATTCTCATGAGATTAAAAAAAAAGCCAGGTGACTTTTTTTAAATTATTGTTTTAAGCAAATAAATGTATTTTTTCTGTTTGCATATTACATTGTGACCAATATTATATTACAGAACAGGATCTACTAAAGTGAAGCTTCCAATAAATATTTGTAGTTAAAGTTAAAAATAGTGTAATTTCACGATCTTTGTGTTGTATGTAGGTTTACTGAAGCCTAACACAGGATGTGATATAGATTCCCATTCCTTTGTCCACAGGCATGATGCTATGTCAGATTGTACCAATAATTTCTAGTTGGTGCAACTAGAAATAGTTCAGGAAGACTGAACTTCTAAACCAGCATTCGGGAGTACTGTTCCAACCTTTGAGATGATGCTGAGGTTAGCTCCCACTGATCTAATTTGTCTTTCCTTCTGAATCTCCTGGTGTGCAATGACCTAAGACATATGGACAAAAAGGGGCCACATGCTAACTGGACAAGCCCAGGGAAGGCCTGCACGGTAGCCTGGGAAACTCAGAGACCTAAAGTATGGTCAGAAATGAAAACTTTTTTTACTAAAAGCAGGTTCTGGAGAGTACCTTCCCTGACAAAAGTCAACCTGTAGCTTAATTGACTGTACTTATACCATATTCACCTATGTAAAAGATTACATGTCTTTCATTTTACCTTTTTATCTAATCCCAGAGGTCCCCCCTCCTGCTTTCCCATGTCTCCCTAATCTATTACCAATAAATTTCATGTAACCCACTTACGTCTTGTCTTTTGATTGTAATGTATCAAATAAGGCGCAAAACTGCCATTCTCTGGAACATTATCTCGATCCATTGAAATTTTGCTTCCCAGCAACTGTTGAAAGTTTGGCGCAAACAAATTCTCAAAAAATAATTCATAGGTTTGAATGTTTCTTACACTGACAGACAGTACTTACATAATTATAAAAAAGTACAGACTAAATTAATCAGCTATCTCTCCATATGACAACAGATAACATATGTCACTCGCTTTTATTTCCAACTTAATTGACTTGCTTTTTCTCCGGATGTATAAAAATAGCTGGATGTTTTGGGATCATGTTATGAGCCTAAATTTCAAGAAATAAACTGTAAGTGTTGCCACTACTCTACTCACTGAGCACAGTCTTTATCCTGGTCATTTCATTACTGAATTATCTAGAAGAGGCCTGCCTGGACTGTCTATAATCATTAAATTAGTCAGAGAATTGCAGTGCTCAGCCATTGGTTTTATCTTTACAGTACAGAAAAAAATAAACCCTCTATGTTTTTAATATTTTTAGTACTTTATAAAAATATGTACATTATCTTCATTTTATTTTACAGTTTTAAAATATTTAAAAGTTTTTAGTATAATTTAAAATTTTCTATTCAAATAGACAGGAGTCTGTGGCTTTTTTCCTCTTTCTTATTGTCCATAATTATTTAATAAGCAATATTTAGTTTTATTATGGCAATATTTAAAATATGTTAGAAAATAAAGAAAACATACAGCACATTATCTGTCACCTAGAAAAAAGTCTGTTATTTGGTCAAATCTAGGATATTTGTTTGATTACTGATAATAAAGTAATAAGCAATTATATTCTGCCAAAATTCCTTTTTATTGAAACCAAGTCATTTTTTTAATTCAAAACTCCAATAATTTCCCATTCACACAGACTAAGTTCAAACCTGAAGCGTGGCAAACAAGACAAGACCCTCAGCTCAAGTTCCCCACCTACCTCCCTGACTTCATCTGTCACGATGCCTCTCTGTTCACTTCACTCTAAGAATGCACCAATGACACTCAAGCTTCAGTGCCTTTGCACGTGCCAGTCTGTGTGTGTAATGTTTCCCTCCCAGATTTCCACATCCCCTGCAGTTCTCTACAGAAATTTCTCCTTATCAGAAAGGTGATACCCGATCACCCTGTGTAAAACAGAACCCCGACATGCTCTATCCTCTTTAACCTACTGTATTTATTTTTATTCTGATTATTACTCAACATTTATGCACACACAGGATATATATTTCATGGCTAAAGCGCAATAAATAATATAGTGATCTTCTTCATATGTTTTAATGCTTTCAGCAAATATAACTTTAAGCTTTTACTATGACAGACACTGTGGGTTAAACTTTTAATAGAATATACAAGTTAATCAAAAGAATAGTCCTAGGCAGGAAATGGGTACTTTTTACAGATGAAGGACTGAGGCATACATAGCAATACACCTGAGGCCACACAGCTAGAATTTAACTTGTTTTCAATTGCTGAGAAAAATAAGCAAACCAGATACCTGTCTAGTCTCCACTGCCCTCCTAATGCTAAGGGTAAATTTTGAAAATTATATGTTTGTCAGTTTAAGCCTGCCTTGCCTAATTTTAACCTTGAATTTTAAAGAACAGAGTTCTCCAGTGTTAGTAGGGATAAGGTAGAACATATAACTATATTTCTGGGATAGGTATATTCTTACCGTGAGGAACATGTTATTTGGATACTACATTTCAGAATTCATATTCCCAACAAGATCTCTTCATAATGAAAACAGTTATTATAAAAGCTAATATTTCATTTAGAAAAATATAAGAAAGTCTAATCTATATACCATTGGGAAAGATAGTCTGATATACTAAGAGGAAATAATCTTTCAAATCCCATACCCATAATTCAGCCCATTATATTAAAAAAGTACTGACAGACACTGGGTTCAAGCCCAGTTTTATCATTTGCTAAATACATGATTTACTTGGGTAATGCATTTAAATAATTAAAGCTCTTTTAGCTTATGCATGAAATATGAATAATACTATAAAGCTATTTGGAGGATTTGAGATGCTACATCTAAATCATTGGGAACATAATAGATATTTTAAAATAATAACTTTTATTCATATTGGAAGAGACACTTTGGCATTTTAGCCATTCTAAAACTTGAATGCATTTGAGGCTATTTGTCTTTTAATGTCTCCCAACAACCCTGCTTAACCCATCTTGCCCTTATTACTATCCTTCCATTAATAATAAAAAAATAATGTACAGAAGTAAATCTAAGATATATGGAAAGAAAATATGGGAGGCAATTATTTTTTATGAATCACACTGTGTGACTGCTTAAAATAGGCCCAACAATACTGTGCTGTTTTTTAATGGAGCACTGTAAACCACAAAACAATATGAAATAGCTACTATTTTCATAAAGTACCCTTTTTTTTACTCATTTCCTCTAAAATTGAACTAACAAGAACCTCTATTTATCAGCTACATGAACAAATAGGCTTACTCAAATATCATATGAAAATAACAATTCAGGCCTAAAATTAATTTATTAATATGATTAACAAAGCTTTTTGAATTAAGATTAGTATATATTCTGCATTTAATATTATTTTGTATTCTATAATGCACATTCCCATTTTAACATAATTCTTCATTCTTACCACCAAGATAGTAAAACTAATGTGAAAGTTAAGAATAAACTCAAAATAGTACTCTTGAGGATGATGTAAACAGAAAGCAATTCTTTCAAAGCAGTATTTTTTCACATCTCTCTTAGTTGCCATTAAACTACATATTTAATCTTAATTTCCTACTTGTTCCCCTTGGAGAGAAGGAAATTAATTTTCTTTATAATCATTAACTGAAAAAAAATGCAACAAAAATGACTGCTAAGGATGCAGCATCTTTTAAAGCATTTAAAGCACATAATAACGGTCACATATAAAAGGAGAACAAGACATCCAGGAATATTGCAGAAATTCTCAATGAAGCACTCACTAAGTGTGTGGGATAGAAGAATGGAAATAAGGAATATTTTCTGCTTTCAGTCTTTCTTGCTGCTACTAAGAGAAAAAAAGATTTGCTCTGTTTGCCCCTGAAAGTCTCAAGTGATTGTTTAACCATTATACCTGTCACAAGTTGTCATACTATACTTTCTTCACTCTATAATTCCTAATGCATAAGAAGGAGAAAAAGGAGTGTGAGGTACAATAATATAGGTAAGTCTAGCTCCTCACATTGCTCCTATGTGCTAAAATTCAGGAGATAAACAACCAGCCAGATACGTATGATTCCCGATTCAGCACTGTGGACAGCCAGCCAGAGCTGTTTTTCTGTTCAAATGTTAAAATATGCCATTTCTTCCTCGTAAGGAAAGAATTTCACCACGTGTGGTGTAGGCAGAGTTGGCACGGCACAGTCAATTCTGCAGAGTGACACCTGAACATAATGTATTTGTATGTGGAAGAAATAGTTTTGCTTAGTCATGTCTAGTAGCAAAAATATTTTCTTTACAAATAAATGTGTTGCCAATTGTCAATCAAGAGTACCGGTTATGCTGCTATAAAAACAACCCTCAAAATCTCAGTGGCATAGAACAACAGACATTTATTTCTAACGCAGATTATATATCCAGGGCAGATCTCCGAGTGGGACCCTGCTTAGCAGGTAATTCTGGGACCCAGGGTAACAGAGTCTCCACCTTAGCAAGTGCATTTGTGACTGCTGAGTCAGAAATAGGGAATGTGACAAATCACTCTCTCAGCCCCCTAGTTCACAGCTTCTGCACTGAAGCAGCAGTTATTAATTCTGACATCATTTAACTGGCCAAGGCACATCACAAAGTCACGCTAACTTCCAGGGCGAGGTAGGGCTGTGCAATCCTGCCATGTGTCCATTGAAAACTTAAATCATTAATATACAGTTAAAATGATACAATTTAAGAAATTTCCTATTCATTGTTCATAAATAGAGGATTTCTCTGTTGAATGAATACACATTAATTGAATATACTATATATGACTCTATATGTGTTGAATATATCTGTGAATAGGACAAAGCACTATTTCCATGCAGAAAGTAAAAATGAATAAGATGCAAGTCCTCTCTAACATATTTAGATAAAATACCACCACCACCATCATCTTCATCATAGCTAATAAAAGAAGCTAATATTAATTGAGTACTTTCTCTGTGCCCAGCACTGTTCTAAGAGCTCCTGTAGTACCTATATACTTTATGTCTCTATAACTGACCTGAAATTACCACTATTGTTCTCCTTAACTTGGAAAATTTGATGCCTCCAAACAGTGCTAAAATGTGAATGTTCTATTTATTCAGTTTATGTCATAAATAGCATCGGATGTACATAGGTTGTTTTTCAACCTTACATACAGATAATGTGGCACTGAGTGACCTGGAGACTGAGTAAAATACAGATGATAAGAAAACGTAGGAAAACTGTAAGAAACTAAATGATGACCCAGAGAAAAAACAGGATTCAGACAGTATGGGCGGCCATGGGTGAATATGAGGGCTCTTGGGAACTGGCAAAGGAAGAATGATATTTTTATTTTTAAGGGAAGGTGATTTATTAATGAAAGCTACATGAAACTTCTAAGGTCATAAAAATAACATTAGTAAACCACTCTTTATTTTTTTCCCATTATTTAATCAGAGAGAGCTTTGCACACATACACCCATACCTTCCCACCTGAAGGCAGATTATAGCAACTCTGAAGCAATTCTATTGCCATGAGTGAATCACACACTCCCAGAGAGAGTGGTCTTACTAGTAAGTAGAAGACGCACGGGGGAGTTACCTCAAATATAATAAAGAGCTGGTTTTCATTAAGCTTTCTGAACACTAAGCTTCACTAAATACTAGGCGCTACTGTGGAATCTCACACTCTCCAGAGAGCTTTATTTATTAAGTGGAACTTTTCTATCAGGAAAGGTTTTAAGCAATCCTGCTTAAACTCAGTAAGATGAATAAAATTGATGAAGAGGAAAATAATGTCTTCGGCAGTACCAGTTTGTGGTGGGTTAAATGTATACTCTTGAGAAGGTTGGATTATGAACTGGGATAGCTGTTTGTGTCCTCCCCAAATATGCGCTTCAGTCAGGGGTAAATAGATGCTGTTCATGATGTGAGTCTCTTTTAACCTTCTGCTTAATGGGACATTTATACTGCAAATGTATTTTGGGTTATAGAAGTAATTACGATGCATAGGAGAAGAATATTTGGATTAGTACAAAACTTGACTTAGCTAGGGCAACTGTTGCTACTGTTATGAACTCTTTTACGTAAGACAATAATTCTTTTTTGCATTTTTTTACTTTTTTTGTGCAAGTATACTATAGATCAAATAGAAATACCATACATTTCATGTTAGCGATAACTGGTTCTGAGATGGGGCATTCTGACAGAACAGAAAAATAAATTATATTTGTCTCTTTATTTGTATAAGAATCACTATTGATTACACTTGAATCTTCTAGTAAATAGAAAATATTTGGCAAGCTGGACCCAGTCTCCTTATTCACTGACGCTCCCTGCTCTTTTTCAAAAGTTTGGCTTTGCCGAAACTGGTTTGGTTTAGTGGGTAGAGAGTTGGCCTGTGGACTGAAAGGACCCAGTTTTGATTTTGGTCAGGGGCATACACATCCCCAGTAGGAGGCATACAGGAGGCAGCTGATGGATGTCTCATCGATGTTTCTAACTCTCTATTCCTCTCCCTTCCTCTCCGTAAAAAATCAACAATATATACATATATTAAAGTTTGGCTTTCTCCTAATGATGCCTGCCTCATTCTTGCCCTTTTGCATCAGCCTGCAAGGTCCTCCTCCTTGTTCTCTCTTTACTGAGGTTCTACCACCCTTTCAGGCCCAGCTGAGATCCTATCTCTGCCAAAAAGCAATCTTATTCCAATTTTTAATCTTTACTATCTTCATTTGAATACTGAATTTGATTCAGATTCCAAAATGTATATTAAGAATTATTATCTTAAATAGAAAATACAAAATGCAAAACATATTTTAGCCCAATTTTAGGTATTTTTGTGGCCAAAAAATTCCTTTTCCTCATTAAAATATTTTTAATGATTTATATTCCTATAAAGTCTTCATTTTGCAATGGTATTTATATGTAATCCTCCGTTGAGAGTCACTGATTTTCATTTCATATATGAGTTCTAATAAATGCCCTAAGGGGGTTAACTATAAAGGGATGACACTAACCCCACCAAATATTTTTCCATAAACATGTCACAGAGTATAAAGAGCATCCACTTCCTGTACTAGAATTTATAATTTGTATGCATTATTAACTAAGTGATATGTGAAGGAGGAAATTATAAATCACTGGTTGATAGGCTTTTAAAGATTGCTTCATATACTAGATCTTACCAAACAAAGATGTTGATCTGGAATTCATACAAAGTAGTGTAGCACTAATATATATATATATATATATATATATATATATATATATATATATATATATACACACACACACACACACACACACAGATATATTTATTTCACAACAATAAATAACATCAACCTAAATGCTTAAGTTTATGGATAATATATTTCTTAATGATTCTCAAGTTATCTTTGAAAAGGCTATTTATAGCTCTACTAAGCTAGATAAAGATGCCTTTGTGTTATTGAAGTATAGCTTTCCCACATTTCTTATATAAATGGGCATCCAGAAAAGACCAACTGACCAGGCACAACACATTCACCCATATATTTATAGAGTTTTTACTTTTGTTAAATATTGTGATATGTGCTTATGATATAGTGATGCATGAAATATTGCCCCTAGTCTCCAGTTTATCCTTGTAAACCTAATGGATGAATAGACAATTGCAATACAGTACAATAATGATAATAAAATATGCATGGGGTGCTGCTGAGGTTAAGAAAAAATAGACAAAGACATATGTCTAATTCAAGTCCTAAAAATGAGCAGACATTAACAGTAAGCAGAGTAGAAAGGGGAGATGGAGATAAAAGGACGAGACATTCTAGGAAGCAGAAGCAATGTATAAAGGCCTGGAGGCAAGGAAAAGCTTGACAGTCTCCAGAATGTCATGGTGTTCAGTACCACTTAAGTTGGAACTCAAAAGAGATACATAACTAAGAGGAGGGAAAAAGTAAACAGGATTAAGATCACAAAAAGCAAAGGGGGGGGGGGAAGATCACAAGAAGCCTAGTGTATCATGCCAAGAAGTATGCATTTTCTCTAAAAAGCCCTGTGTATTCTTCCATTAAAGTTATTTTGGGGAGTGAAATGAGTAAGATTTGCATTTTTAATGATCACTCTGCTTGTAGTATGAACAGTAGGTTGGATTGACAGTAAGGTATCAGTCAATTGCAATAAAGCAGATGGACCATGAAAACATTAATGGTACAGAGAGATATAAATTGCTTTGAGAAACAATAAATATGTAGTATTCATAGACTTGACTACTACCTGACTCAATGCAGGTAGCTGGATTGGTGATGGTGGCCTCTGGTAAGAAAGAGAGTAAGATCGGAGTCACTTAACTATTTGTGACTGGGCCAGGTGGATTAATACATGTAAGACTCACTGCTATAGGAAACATAGGAGGAAGAGCACGAACAATGTAGAAGGCAGAGAATTAAATTTTGGACACACTGAGAACAAAATTTCAGATAGAGAATTACATTTTGGATGTGCTAGGGAAAGATCACTAGTACAGATTCTTAGCAAATAACTTGATACACACAAGCCTGAAATTCAGGAGTGAAACCTGTTTCCTACGGAGTGCCTTTACATTTCTTTTTCTCCCTCCCCTCTCTAATTGATGCCTAGAACTGAAAGGTGGGTGGAGTAATAGCTCTTCACTCTCCTCTAGCATTTTGCTTTTCTCATCCCCTATCCTGAACAAAGTGGGGTGGGAGATGACAGAAGAGATGATTTCAGCCAGGGGAGTGGTGAAAAGTAAGAGTAAGAAGGGTAATGAGGTACTGGTGGAAGGAACATCTGTGAGTACCTACTATGAATCACAATTTTACCTATAGAGTGGGTATTATCCATTTCCACTTCAGTTGAGAAATTTGATATTGATAGAGGGTAATTTCCCAAATTCACATAGTCAGAAGCTAGGAGTTGTGTTAGACACTGTATAATCTCTATTTTCTCTTTGACCTCATTATGGCAGCTTAGCCTTAGTGACAAGTTTGCTGATTTTAGTTTTTGATTCTATAGATATTACTTAATTCTGGAAATTAGGTTATAGAAAATATACATTTCTATATAGTACATTTAATTGCATCAGCCCCTGTGTCTTCAGCTATCCATGGTATAACCAGCATGGCCTTACTAATGGGATGGATTATACAAAATCTGTTGGCCTAAGTTTATTCTCATTTGGACAGTGCTTGGCTAAATATTGGTTTAAAAAAAGTTTCTATGACCTTCTTTTCTCTATTCTTTGATGGATGACTAGCATTGTAAAATAAAATAGCTTTATGGGAATTCTAATTATAAATGTTAACTTGAAAGACAATTCAACTAGATATTAGGAGAAAGTGAGCATTTGCTACTGCCCAGAAATAAATACAATGGGAAATACTATTTTTCAGAAATTTTTTCATGCTCATACATATACAAACATGAGATTATGTTATATATAAAGTTTTGTCCAAGCCTTGTTTTTTTACTATAAATTATGTTGTAGATATGCATAACATACATATGCACATATACATATATTCTTTCTTATCAAGTGGTTCAAAAATAATTCAAAATTTTAAATTTTAATAAATGTTGTAAAATTATCTTTTAGAAAACCCATGACTCCCTCTATTGGACACATTCTTTTCTTTTGATATAGTAATACCTTACATCATAAGACCTGCAGACTATGTAGTCATTTAGTTTCTTTTGGATGCTTTTGCTTGCTTTGTTCTACTCTTATATGTTAAATTTATGGTGTAATACTCAGTAGGTCATTTGGTTTCATATTCCTGTGTTTATTTTCCTAAAATATAGATGAATCATACTTAGATTTTTCAAGTATATTTGGATATAATGTTTCTGGAAGAGAGAGAGAGAGAGAGAGAGAGAGATCTCCTTGCAATATTTAGGACATACCTGAACTAAAAATGACTTGTTGCTTACCTGGAATTTGTGTAATTGAGTGTTCTGAGCTTTATCTGGAAACCACAAATGCGAACCCTCAGCTTACAAAGACCCTTTAGTAACCCATCTCTGTCATTTCAAATAGTCCAATTCATGTATTTGTTTTTAATAAAAAATGTGAACAAAAATATAATATTTGACTTGAAGCAGTGTATTAAGAAGGATTCTGAGGCCATGTCTGGTTTTAGAAATAAAGAAAGACGGGTTCCCTGTCTACTATGAGAAGAAGTAATCACACTTGCCTTGAGTTTGTCACATGTGAGAAAATGCAACTTCTTTTCCTATTTGAAAATCATCTTGAAAGGGAAGACAAAGCAAAAGTATAAGAAATAGAAAAAATTGTACTGCTGTTAGAAGAGTATGTAAGATTATTAATTGTGGATGAAATATAGCAGAAACCATGGTTTTTATTTTATCTAAACACCCAGAAACATTATATCCAAATATACTTGAAAGTACATGAGAATGCTTTACTGATAATAACTACAAAAACACTTCAACATACCTTACAAAGCAAATTTAATATATAGTAGAGCAGTGAATCTGTTCATCATTTATTATCTTCTGAGATAATACAGGCATTCTGTTTATTATAGTATAAAGTTTGAAACATTATCAATTAGTGTTATAAAATTATATGCAGAGATACATATGATAATTAGTGATACAGCATATAACGATGACAATGTTTTACTATTTTTAGAGTCATTCTTCTTAGATTCAAAATTCCTCCCCAAAAAAGTGTAAATAGCTCATAAACTAGTAATACAGCAAAAGAGAGTGGATAAACTTAATCCTATAACAAAAACAAAACAAAGACTATAAAAAAAGTTTCGTAAAAATATTTTTTTAATATATTTTATTGATTTTTTTACAGAGAGGAAGGGAGAGGAACAGAGAATCAGAAACATCGATGAGAGCCATTCATCAGCCACCTCCTGCACGCCCCCACTAGGGATGTGCCCGAAACCAAGGCACATGCCTTTGACCGGAATCGAACCTGGGACCCTTCAGTCCGAAGGCCAACGCTCTATCCACTGAGCCAAACCGGTTTCAGCAAAATACAAATTTTTAAAATTTAATTTTAATGATGCATATTTTTAATATAAAGTTTTCTGCAGAATTATTTTTCTAGAGGTTACCATGTGACTTGCAAGGAGTTAATAAAAAATATTATTCCAAAAAATCATATGATTATTTTTAAAGCACAGGATTTTCTACAAATACTCAGAGAGACTGGCAAATCTACAAGATGAGAGCCAATTAAAGTTACAAAATTAAGCAATCACAGCTATGATGGTATTTTAATTCTGCCATTCTGTTGTGGTGACCATTCCAGATTCTTTTCAAAAAAAAAAATTGTTAAGACATTTAAAATGTCTCCTGTTTAATTTAGTTGTAAAGGAAAATTGTAATTTATTTCTTCATATTAAAGAATTTCAAATTATCTTCCCATTTGCTATAATTACATAATTTATTTTATAATACTTAGGAAAAAACCAGCAATGCTATTTATTGACCTATACCTTTCCCGAATGTCAAAGGCATTTTTTTATGTATTCTCATTTAAAAGTTGTTTTAAATGTGTGTTTAAGTTCTAAATATTGATAGTTTAGGAAGACCCTCCCAAATCCTATATAATGAAGAGCTAATAAACAAATCAACCAAATAGCTGAACTACCAGTCACTATGATGTGCACTGACCACCAGGGGGCAGACACTCAATGCAGGAGCTGCACTCTGGTGGTCAGTGTGCTCCCACAGGGGGAGTGCTGCTCAGCCAGAAGCTGGGCTCATGGCTGGTGAGTGCAGTGGAAGTAGCAGGAGCCTCTCCCACCATGGAGGCAGCACTAAGGAGCCTTCGGGGATGTCCACCTAAGCCAACAGTGAGACATCCCCTGAGGGGTCCCGGTCTTCGAGAGGATGCAGGCTGGGCTGAGGGACCCCCTCCAGTGCACATATGTTGTGCACCGGGCCTCGAGTGTATATTCTAAATTTTAAAATACTTTAAAAGAATTTCTACAATGAATGCAAGTTTTATCATTTCTAATGAACTACTTTCCTAAAAACAGTAAATATGAAAACTGATGTTAAGAAAGTTAAGCAAGAACATGCAGTGGCAGAAATTGTCTCTGCAAATGGGAATTCTCACTCAAGAGCTTCTTCCTCATCCAGTGAACCACATGCTGTTACTGTGCTTATGAACCACATTCTAGACTGAAGGGAGTAGGGGAGGGTTATCCTCAACTTCAACAAATAAACCACACATGTGAAAAAAAAAAAAAAGGAAAGCGCTGGCTTAGAGGCCATCCGAAAAACCCTTAGAAGGGCTGACAGCAATCTCCCCATAAACCAATAGTGGCATGTTTGCCAAATAAGCTGGTGTCGACTCAGGTGGCTTTAATAAATAAAAGTCACCAGTTAACAGTAGCACCACTCTGTGAACCAGGCAGGCATTTCTTCGATATTGACCGGGGTGCTGCATTTTAGAGGGGATACTGTCAAAGACAAGCATGATCAGAACACTGTCAGCACAGTCGGGATAACCAAGGTATAAGGAATATGCACCCTCCACAAAGGGGCATGGCAACCATCTTTAAACCTTGGGAGGTCTGTCAGGACTTATGTCCTGCTGGCATCAGAGCAAAGAACCAAGACCAGAAAGTGTAAGATATACAGTTATGTCCTATTTGGGATTAGGTGGATAAATACTTCCTTCCCTCCCCCCCCCCCAAAAAAAAATGGAATGCACTTCTTTATTAAGTAGTGATTTCCCTTTCCAGGAGAATGTACAGGTTAAAAATGGTAAACGTGTCTGACCACCTGTCTAGATGTCATGGACCTGATTTAAATCACTAAAATTCTTACTTCAAAAAAATTCTGTTATTTGTGTAAAATTCCACTAGTTTTCCTAAACTCTGATTTTTTTTTCTATTTAGTGATTTTGGTTGATGATTTGGTTGAAGATATATAACATGCTAAGTGTATAACATCAATTATTGCATAAATACAATTAATGGTTTTCCACACTTTTCCCTTCACCCCTCTTGCTCCACTCTTGCTCCAGTGTGCTCTTTTCTGCTCTCTTTCCATCCCCCCACCCCCTCTCTCTGACTTTCCTTCTACCAAACAATCAACATTTACTATGTGCCAGGCACTATTCCAAATGCATTCAAATGTTCTCTCTTTGAACCCTTATCGCAATCAGTGGCATAGGTGCTATGATTATTCACCTCTTTGAGCCAACGAAAGGTTTAGTAAGTATCCAAGATCACAAATTTGTTTCTGCTACATGAGTTTTCCGAAGGGTGCTTAAAAGTGGAAAAAATAACAGTGTGGAAAATGAACCAGTCTGTTTGCCAGGAGCAGCCAGGTACAGGCGAGTGGCAGCCAGAGCAGGAAAACATTTTGGAAAACAGCATTTGTCTATTTTTTTTTTTAAAGTTCAGCAGAAGGAAAGATTATAAAATTAATTAAATTAATACAGTTAGGAATGGGCCCACCCCAAATTATTTAGATGCCAGAGTAAGCCAATCCCAGCTGTTATTCTTTGCTCTGACTGCCATCCTCAGCAAGAGCAGCATGGGGGAGTGTGGGCAACCGGCTGCAGTAGCAGCTGGGACTATTTGTTAAGAGAGAAAAAAAATAGTGAAGACAAAGGGAAATTTCAGTGGCTAGCAGCGTGAATGGCAACTGGGAGCCTGGCTGGAGGAGCCTCGGGAGTGAAGTGCAAGGGAGCTGTCAGCACTGAATTCCGGGGTTCCAGACAGCCCTCCCAGGCAGAGCGCGCCCGGTAGCAATGCCTTTGCTGGAGAGTTTCATTGCCACCGGTGGCAGATTCTATATACATTTTCCTCATGTGCCAGTATTCTGGGCATTTGAAACTAAAAGTAATATTTGGGACTCTTCTAACTATGTAGTCGGTGTAAATTAGCAGGCTGGAAGGACAAATGGCATATCTAGTCTAAAAATATACCTATTTCTGTGATAAGATGTTCACTGAGAGAGAAATGTAAATGTCTAGTAAACGTAATTATATATTCTAAAACATAACTGTATGGAGTGAAATCCTAGTATTCTATTTTTACACCCCCAGAGACCAGTATCACAAAAGGCATCTAATGTGTTTCTGAGCGGCTGCTGCATTCTTTACATGGAGACTTTCTTGTTGGTATCAATTCCTTAATTGTATTTTTCCTTTTCATTCTTGTCTAATTTCACTTATTTTTAAGGCTTGAAGAGCTTCTCTTTTTATACTCCCAATAGAAAAAATTCTTCTACTATTCTACAATAAATTGGATTTCAGTTTGGGGCATACATACTTTGGAATAAGTAAAAATCGTTTGGCAAAAAAAATCTGTCCAAAGCAATGTCCAGTACATAAAACTTTTGTCTAATTTCTGAGAAACATAATGACAAATATATAATTACATTCTTTTAATTGTAAGCATAAGTGACTTAATGGTAATATTTTTCTTCTATGGTTAGCTATAAATTATTACAAGGAAATTTTACTTTGGGAAACTACTAGGAAACCAAAGCATAATAATGTGTTGAAGTTTAAACATTAACTTCTTATAACTGTAATAATATAGTAAAAAAAAAAAAAAAAAAAAGGATATTTTCGCCCTGGCTGGTTGGTTGGAGCATCGTCCCATACATCAAAAGGTTGCAGGTTCAATTCCTGGTCTGAGCACTGCAGTTGAGGCAACCCATTGATGCTTCTCTTTCACATTGATGTTTCTCTCTCCCTAAAAAATAAATAAAATAAAATAAATGAAATGAAATGAAATGAAATGAAAAATCCTCAGGTGGAGAAGATTAAAAAAAAAAACTGATATTTTTTGGTAGCTTGTAAAATCCATTCCAGTATTTAATAATCCTATCTTCTCTTTTCTCTTTCTTCATTCTGGACAAATGAAAAGGAAATATTTTCTGTTCCTTTGTTAATGGGAAGATGCAATTTTCTGGATAACTGAGTACATAAAAAACTAAAATTATTTAATTTTGAAAATATATATATTTTTCTTTTTGGTTTAGATTTTAAACATGGGTGGTATGGCTATTCTAAGAACACACCATATGGTTAACTCAAGTTTATGCAGACCCTAAAACTGCTAGCAAGCCTAGTATTCTAGTTCTCATTCTAAGCAATTATAAAGTATCTGTCATGTATCATTCATCTGACCAGAAATGTGTGTAATATTTATGCATTGTGATGATTCCAAACTTGAAATTTCTTTTTTCCTTTCTTTTTTGCTTTTGATAAGGAAATATAAGATATATGTTTCATCATTAACAATACAGCTATTTCCAAAGAAATCACTTTTATTTTCCATTAGTTTTCCCATTTTTAAAAAAAATAAATTGTCTTTGTCTTGTTCAGAATTATCAAATTGATCATATTTTACATATTTATGTAGACTTCCTGACTTTAGTTTCTAAAAATAAAATAATCAAATCTTCCCACTTTTATGTTTATTTAATTCTTATAATAGTAAGGGTCCTAACCGGTTTAGCTCAGTGGCTAGAGCACTGGCCTGTGGATTCAAGGGTCCTGGATTGGATTCCGGTCAAGGACATGTACCTTGGTTGCAGACACATTCCCAATAGGAAGTGTGCAGGAGGCAGCTGATCTATGTTTCTCTCCCATTGATATTTCTGACTCTCTATCCTTCTCCCTTCCTCTCTGTAAAAAAATCAATAAAAATATATTTTAAAAAATACTAATGGACAGTGACAAATGTGTGCATTCTCCTGAATTAACTTTACTTTTCACATTTCTGTTTATGTTCATTAATTTCCTCTTTCATGTTAAGTGTTTTATAAATATATATAGTTCATCTTCATCTGTGGATATTTTCCCCATTGATTTTGTTTTACAGAGAGTGGTGGAAGGTAGGGTGGAAAGCAGGGGTGGGGGGTGGGGGGAGAGAAAGAGAGAGAGAGAGAGAGAGAGAGAGAGAGAGAGAGAGAGAGAGAG